>JAEQBH010008257.1:0-79261 GCA_016808115.1 Tetrastigma voinierianum
CCTCAAACCATTATAAAAAGGTGAACCCTCGCATCCATCCCGGCCACGTGGTGTGGGCATTTTCTCAACAGTTCGTGGAATCTATCCCACGCCCGCTAAGTTCTCCTCTAGTCATTCAAATGTATCAATCTTTCGCATTGCCGCGGCGCCAAGGTGGAAAACCTAGTCGTAAATTTACCAATCATTCCATGAAGTAATGGAATCCGCGGGCTGACTCATAGCCAATGCTCGCTCTATCACCTAGGGAGAAATGAATAATCTCAACTCAGTAGCTTCTTCAAGAACTCCATCAGACGATCGTATCGCAAAACTTCAAGGAAGTCAGTCAAATGCATATTCTGCCCTCATGGGGTAGTCCATGAAACAAGATATTCTGCAGCATCTGTAATGTTACCGACTTCCGCTCGTTGCTCACCGAACGGGTGGTCATCCGATAGTTAGTCTCAACTGATCAGAGGTGGGAAGTGCAAACTCTTCTAGTAACATGAATGGATCATCCGTCGTATAAACGGCCCTGGTGCATGAGTCCCACTGCTATTCCCATTCATTTCTTCTCCGTGGTTCATTATGCCAATGCCAAGGATTCGCTTTCTTCAAGATTTTCCATGATCGCTAGATTTCTAACTGCCTGATCTCCTCGTTTCCTGGGCCAAGCAACTGCAAAGTTCTTTCCCCGCTCGACCAAACAAGTGTCAGTCAACTCGATCTCGACGCACGTACTTAACGAAATCTGCTAATCGCATAAACACGAACCAACAAGACCAAATTATTTCAGCGACTTGTAAAACAAATAAAAACAAAATTTCGTGAGTAATATCTAAATCGCTTATTCTCTACATCAATCTAAACCTATCACCCCTAAGAATCCGCGCCAAAAACTTGATAAGCCGAAAACGCGGTGTGTAAAATGTACGTCTATGTGCGCAAGTGCACGCGTCACCCCAAGTAATATAGTGTACCAATGGTACGGATATCGATCCACGGGGATAGGTGTATTGAATACAAAGATTTTGCTTTTTAGATAATATCTGAATAAATGTATTGTAAGAAAGAAAATCGAGTGTGTGAATTTCCAACTGCTTACGATTCTAATGAATTATCAGAGTCAGGAGATCAGGTTATGTCTCGCCACTTTCGATGGATCATTTTTAAGGATGCCATTATTCAATGCATTTATAATTTGTTGATGGCGAGCGATCTTACTTACGTAGATATCCCCTCTCGTATGAGCTCTATCTCATCAGAGTTGAGTATATCTCTATCCTAATCCTAAGATTCAAACGCTTTAAATGTTCTAATCCCTCAAGTGCCACCTTCAGATTCAATATCTCTCTATTTACCGAATCAACTGAAGGTTGCTCTACTCAGATCCCTGAATAACCTCATCTCTCGAATCTCGGATTTCAAGATGGATATGCTAACGTTGGCCAGACATCACCATATAATTGAATTATAGATATAAAGCAGATGCAAACAAATTGATAAACAAATGAATAATATAAAGTACTGAACTTTAATCCATCAACATGTGACAGGGTTCAACAACACCCTAGATATAGATCTAAACATACTCAATACTAAAATGTAATGTTAATTCAAACATCATTCTATCCAAAAATGGGAAACAATACAAATCAGCTGCCTTCTCGGAAGCCTTGCCGCTCGATTTCCTCGTGCCCCAGTTCGTACGCCTCCCGACATGCCTCGACTCAACCCCGGGTGCTTTAAATGACGAGGCGCATTCAGCGCCGGATAGCCATGACGCCAGACTCGCCACGCCAGAACATGAGACGCCACGACGCTGAGACATCGCGACGCTTCTCGCTTGTTGACTTTGTATTATCGACCCAACCGCCGCGACGTCGATCGCCATAACGTGGGACGCCGCGACATTAGAACGCCACACGCCTTATCACCTTCACGCATTGCTTTCCATCGCTTCCAATTTGCTTCCAAAGTTTGCTCTTTCCACTTCATTTGCACTCGCATTCACCGAATTAGCCATACTGCATATCTGCCGTGAAAAACAGCGATGCTGCACCTGAAAATAACGCTTAAAAGCCTGGGCAAAGACACGCATACTATGAGTGTTTCAGGCACTCATCATATATATATATATATATATATACATCAACTGCGGTGTATATCTATCATTCGCTAAATTCCCACATTTATACAAGATGACATTTACCCTTTTAAATCATGTACAAAACATCAGAAGTTCATGTCTACATGTGTCAAAATATACTATTCCCATGAAGATTTATACATCTTTGTTTGCAATGCAAAACAATTACATGATTTTTTTTTAAATGAAATGTATGCATGACACGAAACATTTACTTATACTCTGCATGATTCGACGATGACTCCGGGCTTTGAGGTCTTTGATCTTGTGTTGGAAAAAATAATAATGTGTTGTTGCGTGTAAAAATCATATTAATATGTGCTTGAGTGATGTATTAACATGAAAAATGTGATGAATTGAATTAATATGTAAAAAAATATAATTATCCGGAATTTATAAATGTTGCATGTACCATGACAATACATAAAATGACATGATTGCATTTTTATACGCATCTGGCCACATCATCGAAATGAGCTGCATGCATGGTACGTTATTCACCATCTTGGTATCGTGCAGAAATTTCTAAATGGGACCACGTCCAAAATTGAAGACTCATGTTGGTATAAAACAATAATAAATATAAATCAATGCGCGAATGAAATGTAGCAAGATGGGGTAACCCTTAGGTGAAAGACCCAAATTACATGGTTAGACATGATCACCACAGTGAGCCCGTGAAAATATCTAAGACTTGCGTTGATCCTCCGATGTGACCCTGAAAAAGACGTGACCATGAATAAACACACGAGATTTGATAAATTAAAAATTGTGAGGGTCAGCTCCATCGGTTTAAGTCATCGTGAAACACCAATGACCTGCTTTTCACACTCTGGCATCGAGGTGTAAGGGAGTCACTACATTCCTAAGTTAGGCATGAGGGAGTTCATCTCATGCATGACACGCATTATTCCATATAGATCGTGACATTTATATAAATGATCGATTTTTCACGCCATCGTACGCGCATTTTAGGTGGGGGAGTGTTCTCGCATTTCCATCGGTATCGTCACCCCATCGTGATCCCCTTCGCTATGTAAGGTACGCAGAGATCAGGTCGACTGTTTTGACGTTAAATGTAATACCAGGTGTGTCTTTGATATTACCTTGAGTAACATTCGTAAAAATATTTTGTATTAAAGATTTGTAACTAAATTTTCGACCATTGCCTAAATAGTCGGGGATATGTAATTATGGTAAGAGGGTCGTGGTCGGACTCTTACGGACTGTAATTAAGTATTTTATTTTCATATTTTAGAATTAAATGTGAATGAATGTGTCTCGATAAATGAATGTATATTAGGGATATGAACAAATGGACCCTGTGGGGGTCAATACTACTTCTCACAAACACCTGGATGAGCTTATAATTATATCAAGAGTATGGGATTAGGGAGATATTCAGAGCTCCCCAAATAAAGTGAGGAGTACTCTATCCGATTTTGTGAAATATGGATCCCGACAAGTGTGACACAACACCGCCAGACGGGCACCCGAAAGCCCATGTGAATTCCACGCCAGCTACTGGCTGTCAATCTGGACTCCCGGATTTAAAACGTCACAATGGAAAACCCAAGCAACTTTCATGAAAATATAGCAAAGTATCAGAAAACAATGAGTAAAAAAAAAAAAAACGTAAGAATCATACCTGAAGATTTTTTTTCTTCTCCTATATCAATATGTTTACTTCCTCTTCCTGTGTAGTTTCCGTTCAGTATCCAACAAAAAAAAAATATTAAAAAATCTAATTGCTTAAACAAATGGCTTTGTTCTCAAGAGGATTTTCTCTAGGAACGTCCCTCACCTTATTCCCCCCCTCCCCTAGGAACTCTACCTTCCCAAAGGAAAAAACTAACCCTAATATCAAATCAGCCATACTCCACCACATGTCACCATCTGCAGTCTACAAAAAAATCTCAATAAAATAATGATAAAAACCCAAAGGCACACTAAACATGGTCTACAAATATGCTTTCAAGAAGTTTTGGACCTGATTCATCCCTTTTTATGCCTAACCTAATGCTTTTAAAACCAACAGAGCTATGCTTATTGACTATATCATCTTTTAAAAAAAGAAAAGAAAGATATGATATCATCCTTTTAAAAAAGAAAAATACGATACCATATTCTTTTTGTTTACTTAAAAATTGAATTTTCTATCATATTTATGATACTTCATTAATAAGAAATTTATCATACTATTCAATAATAATTTAAAAATTATAAGCAAATGTTAATTTATATTTTTTTTTATATTTTTTATTTTTTAATTATAGATCTAATTTTTAAATTAATAATGTTTAACTCAATGATTATGGATTGAGCCGATAATGGATCCGGGATTTAAGGTTAAGGGGCATATATTGACAATCAAGTTTTATATTTGAGAGCATACATTATCACAAGTGGTGTTTTAGGGCTAGTGGCATAAGAACCTGTAGGAGGGTTTGACTCCAACTAAAAAAAAAAGGGTGTTTTTGAAAAAAAAAAAAAAAGAAAACAAAAAAGGGTGGCATATGCACCCCTAAGGCTAGCTAGGTGTAAAAAATAATATTATAATGTGAAGTAAATAAATGTAAAAACTCTAATTTATAATAAAAATTATAGGTTGTTAACGAAAAGATAAAAATAAAAACACGTAAAAGTGGATTTATCTTACATCCAGTATGATATTAATAAACTTGGCCATAAAAAGACAACAAAACGAAGGTGAATCGTATATTCCATTTATTATGTTATTGTATAAGATCATATCCCATCATTAATCAAACATGAGATTGAATATAATGTAATTTTTCTTATTTTTATCACATGTTATATATTTCAAACTAGACATGTTTTTAATTTCACTAACAACCCATCAATGGAATACTGATACAAATAATAATTTTTTATTAAAAAGTTTTTATACTTGTTCTTTACTCCAAATTTAATTTTGATAATTTGTAATTAAAAATAAAATAATACTGAAAGTTAAGAATTTATTTATTTATTTTTTAACATCTATTCATTTTTGTATTATATTATAGTAATTTGTTTTTCACAAATTTATCCCTATTAGGATTCCAATCTTGGACTCCTCTTTTCTATGTTTATCTAAACTCTTAACCACTAGAGGCTAAGGTAGTATTTTTTTATTTAATACTCGAAGTTATTCAAATTTTCAAAGATTAGCTGTTTGTTTTTCAAAAATTTTATGACTTATTGTTGAAATTTTTTAAAAAAGTTTTGAATATAAAAAGTGAAAATATTTGACTTTTTTTTGAATAATTTTTGACTTTTTCTATTCAGAAAAAGTCATTTTTCACTAAAAAATCTTCATCAAGTTATCAATGCGAAATTCACAAGAATACACACTACATTACGGGATGACAACAGAGTGCTTGGGGACGAGGCGGTTCCATCCCGACCCTACTGCTTATTTTTTCAATTCTCAAACTTGTCTTCATTTAAAATTAAACGCGAGGCATACTTAAAATTCCCAAACTCATCCCGTTTACACTTGATTTTTGTTTTTTATTTTTTTATATTCGTTTTTTTATTTTTATTATATTAAAATTAATATATTTCTATAAAAAATAAAAAAATTATGATTTTTATAAATTATTTATTAACATTCTAATTATTATTATTATTTATATAAAAGTATAAAATAAAATAATAAAAAATATTTTTAAAATATAATCGGGACGGGACGGGAGTAATAATACCTGCTAAAAACCAGATTACAATTAAACCAAATCCGTCTCATTAAGAATAAGACATGACGAGAACCCAAAATAATTCATCTTATTGTCATCCTTACTCGTTATCCAATGTTAAAAACAACAACTTAATAATTTCCTTAATGTGCATAAGCATCATATTTAAGATAAGTTTAAAAAAGTTATATTCAGTATTAAGTAAAAAAAAAAACACCACCTAAGTCTTATTGGCAACCTGACACAATTAGTTTGTATAATATATATATATATATATTGAAAGTAGATTTTTATTAGTTTATATTTTTTATCGCATATTCATTTCCATTTATTTCCACAATCTTTATCTATTCAAATCCAATTATTCCTTACTCTTCGACCTAATTCAAACTCAAAAGAGGGGGAAAGAATGAAGTATTAACTATCAATCCGAACTGTCATCACTCTAAACCCTAGCCCCATTTTCTTTTAACTTTTTATTTGTTAGACTCTTTTCCTTAAGTAAAGAGGGGTAATTTTTTTTTTTTTTTTTTGTCATTCTTATCTTGAAATCACTCCTCTACACATATTTTCTATTTTTTTTTCTCACTAAAATGGTTTTTCCACATAGATCTAGGTTCTTATATGTTTTTCCGTGATTTAATCGTTGCCTTGATGCTTATATGATTGTCGTCGCATTCGCGTGTCGCCATTGCTGCCGTTTTGGGCCATGACTTGCGGTTGGTGTTCTCTCGCACGACGCTGTTCGCCACATACGCGACGTTATTTGTGTTTCGAAGGCTTAATGAGCAAAGATATTCAATCGGCATACAAATCAAATCAACGGCCGCTTGGGATGCTTATAACCTGAAATAAAGCGATTCTACTACAATAAGTAATATCACGGGTTGCAAATTCAACTATCAAATATATAAATTGAGTCATCATTATGCTATTAACTGGATGTTGTTTCATCATTTATATCGCTTTGAATGTATTTTAATTTTATATTTCTATCGATGTATTGCTAATCGAATCAATGAAATTATTTTTTCTCTTCAAAAAAATATATCGCTGCGAAACCAATCACTCTACCTTGAATTCGAGAATCCAGTTATGGCCCAATTTAATTTATTTGAAAATTTGTAAAACAAAAAATACCTAAAACTATGCATATCTATTCAAAATATTTGATAAAGAATAGTACTAAATTACAAAACTGGGCACAAGTACTACCTTAATGAACTGAATGTCATCTTAGTGAACTTTGGGTACTACTGTAGTGAACCTTGTTAAGGTAAGATTCATCCAATCTTAGTGAACTTTGGGTACTATCGTACGGGAACCCGCGCGTAGTTATCCAATTCATTAAGATAAGACTAATGGTGCACCCTTTTTTATCAATTTAGTTTTCATTATTTATGAAATATTTTGAAATGAGGAGATCTTATTTTATCTCACATTTTTGCAAATACATTGGAATAGGCCTAGTTAATATTTTCATTTTTCTTTTTGTATTTTATTCGCTCTATGGTACAACATTTATTTGTTGTCATCGCGGTGCGCCGTTTATCTGTGGAGCAAGATTCAAACAAGCAAAAGATATTGACAACGACACAAATCAAATCGACGATCAAGTAATACGCTACTCCAATCCAATCATAATATTCTAGTTAAAATAATAATATTAAATGTGTAAGCTTAACTATCAAATAAATAGGTTTTGAGCCGAATTATAATGCTATTAATGTGGATGTTATTTCATTCTTAATGATTTTAGTGATTTTGATGGTATGTTTATAGCTAGAATCAATAAAATTATTTTTCTGCTAAAAAAAACTAGTTCTTCGTTGTATTTTATTTTTAGTTTTTAATTTAAAATGGATGACCAAGATTTCATCTGTTAGAACTCAGTACTGTAAAATAGAACAATAACAAACCGAGTAAATGGAATTGTTTGCAGGGAAACCAGAATAAAGATTAAATTATTGAGAACCTGTTTGCAGATCAAGTCTTGTGTTTAACACAATCTCCTTAAGACAATTATCGCTTCCGCAGCGTGCTTCGAGTCTTTGCTAATTTGTCTCCCAGACGAAATAATCTCCCAACGTAAGAAAGCACTTCCTCGTGTCACATCGAACCCGACCAGCGCAGTAACCCGCCTCTCGCATGAAACGAAATGAATGAATGTACGTGAAAAAAAAAATGTATGTCAAATGAAGTCAAGGTGTGGCCTTTGAGAGTGATCGCTTTCAGATCGTCGGAATAAATATGAAGTTGAGGGCTGCGTCTGCTCTGGGCGAATACATGAAGCTTGAGGGGCTGCGTCCGCTCGGCGAATGTCACGGCTCGAGCGGTCGTGGTTCGCTCATGGCGAACGTATTACGTACAAGGTTGGCCGGAGAAGATGCACGCCCAATCTGCAACCTACGCAAAACGGCATGCCGCTTTCGATGCCAAAAGGTGAGTTTAGCTTTCAGCCCGAATCCGAACCCGCCGCGAGGTGCGGTGGGCCGCGGCAGCGCTGCGGTGTGGTGAACCAAGCATCGGGTGCCCTCGTGGCCCAAACCCAACTAAGGCGGGTATTATACCCTTTTAAAGTCTGCTCCCATCCGATGCGGGACACAAGCTTTTCCACAAGCTTTTCCACAAAGCCTAAACCTTTAGTTACCGTTTTCAAGTACGATGTTCGGGAGCACTTCTAATTCACTCCTTAACGGTTTTTCGAGCAACTCAATATATGATCTTCATCTCCTCATGGAGGAGAACACATTCCCATGTGGACTCACCAAAAAAGCTTGTGGGGACCCAATGTAATTTTAGCTCAAAAATAAATTTAATCGGACAGGCTCAAACCCATTTTTCCAACAACTCTGCATGAATGAAATTGACTGAAATTAATGCGAATGACATGCTGACACTAAGAGAGAGAGAGTTCGGGCCAAATTCTGTATAGAGAGTTGCAACTGAGGCTCGAACCTTCCTCAGAAATGCCATCTGAGCCATCGATTGATCGCTGAACATGATGTCTCGAATCGTTCAATCATTTGTGTAAACCAAGACACAACATTCACGCAGACCTCTCCCCGACACAGCTATCTTCTCACTTGTGTTCATTTTGGCCCCGACCACTTCTCGGTTTCATGAGTGCTCCTAGAGAATGTAGCCTATCATTCTCATAGAACTGACCCAATTCTCAATCACATAGGTGATTTCTTATGGAAGGTATTATGCTATACCCCACGTGTCTTTAACAATATATAAGAATCATTAAAAGCGTGACTTACCCTATTCAACGTTGCAGGCATCACCATTCTGATTATAGGAACGAGTAGGAGATTTGTTCTCCGTAGTGATCTTCAATGAGTCACACAAAATCGTTGTCCTTCAACCTAGATCTTGTGATCTCTAGTCACCAGGTTAGTTGCCATTCGCGACTTTAGCACAGCTTTAAAACCCATTCCCTCGATGATTTACTTACTTGTTTCGTCAAACCTTTGGTTAACGGATCCGCAATGTTCCCTTTTCACTTGCATTCAATGGCCATAATACCACAGAGAAGTCGCTGCATTTCAGATATATCTTCGATCGAATATGTCGAGACTTACCGCTATATATGACTCGCAGGCTCTTCCAATCACATGATTGACTATCGCAATGAATGCGCATAAAGCGCATAATGTGTTGTGGCCATATCGGAATATCTTCTAAGAAATGACGGGGCCACTATGATTCTTCACCACTATCCAAAGGTAACAAATCTCGCATTCCAATGTATCTAGCAATGCACGCTATGCTTAGAAGATTTCCAAGACATCGTCTACCATCAAGCGTAAATAGATAGCCACTTGTGGACTTCTCGAGTCTTGGTGTTGATATCCACTCGCATCACATGAGTCCTTCAAGTACTCGCAGGATATTTCGAAGGGTAATCCATAGTTTCGTGTATTTCAAATACCTCAAAACTTTAACTATTGCCTTCCAATGGTCCGACTGATTTCTGCGTATCTACTCAATTTATCGACAACGCAGTTATGTCCGATCGCACAATTCATGACATATCAGCCGCCAATCGCTGCGCATATTCTTTGTCGTGGAAAGGCTTTTACCATTATTGATAGATGTGATTTACATCTACAGTGTTAGATGTAGATTTACATCTACGTGTTCCTTACTGACTACTATCATTTTGTTTAAATTTCGAATTTTCTCAATGTAATGTGATTGAGATAATATTAGTCCATCCGATGTTTTGGGAGATCTTTATCCCAAGTATAACATCAGCAACACTTAAGTCTTTCATGTTAAACTTATTGCTAATATATCCTTGCGAAGTTTTAATGATTTCATTATTGCTACCTATGATGAGTATATCATCAACATAGAGACAAATAATGACAAACTAATGCCGGTTCTCGAGCATATACACATTTGTCACACTCGCTGGATTTTTGAATCCATTTGTCATCATTATACTCATCAAATTTCTTAAAAGACGTGATTGCGTTTCGCTTAATCACAAAGGGATTTAATGCAGATAAATCTTTTCTCGACTGGGACAATAAACTTCCTGGTTGTTCCATGTAGATTTCTTCATCCAAGTCACCATTTAAGAAGGTCTCTATAACCCATTCATATCTCGATCGTATAAATAAGTAATACCTATTAACATTCGAATGGATGATATTCTTATCACTAGAGAATAGTACCAAAAATAGTCCAGCCTCTTTTCATTAGAATCTTGATAAACTAAAATCGCTTTATATTATATTTATCAACAGATCCATCTGCCATTTTCTTCGAATATCCATTTATATCCTAGAGGTTTCAACCCGGGTGGAAGATCCACTAGTTCCCGCGTATGATTTTCAAGTAAGATGGATTTTATCATCGCTTATAGCCTCTTTCCAATATGGAGCTTCAAGGTCGACATAATCCCTTAAATTCGAGGCTCATCTTCTAACATATACGTTAGAAAATTCAGACCAAAAAAGATTTTGAATGCCTCAGTTCTTTTGTCAAGGTCTAGGTTCATCATCATCTTGTTCATTCTCTACCATCGATACGTAAAGATGAGTCCTTTTACTTCGAGTTTGAATCCTTCGTGATTTGTAAGGAAATACATTTTCAAAGAAAGATGCATTCCGATTCGATAATAGTATTGGCATGGAGACTATACTGGCTTGCAAACGTAAAACGAGAGCACCACGATGCAGTATAACTAATGAAAACACAATCACGCTGGGTCCTATTTTAACATTTTTAGGTATGTGTATTCCACTTTAGCCGTGCACCCACACTTTTATTTGTAAGAAGGTCCTCGACCTTTCCACAACTCGTAGGGGGATTTATTGGTTTTCGAGGCTCCTGCTGAGAATATAATTTTGCGAAAGAATTGCTTCCTCAATACCTGAGGTAGTCCAGAACTTAATAGTAATGCATTCATCATTTCTTTTGTGTGTTCTCTACGCTTCAAGAACCCATTTTGGCCGAGAGGTGAATAGGTGCGCCAAGCCAGTGTGGTTACATGTTGTGAACAAAAAATCACCAAAAGGTGCCTATTCACCACCTCTATCACTTCTTATCACCTTGATCTTTATATCAAAGTCGTTCTCCATCATTCTTGAAATGTTGAAACATTTCCAATGCCTCATCTTTACTTCTCAATAAGTAAACATAACAATATCTTGTGCAATCATCAATTAATGTAAGAAAATATTTACCACCTCGCTTGAATAAATTTCGCATCATAAAATTTCGAATTATTAATTCTGAGGTTCACTACTTCTTTCAATTGATTGAAAGAAGTTCTCGTAAGTTAAGATTCCACACAAATCTCACATTTATGATTTGGATATATTTTAAAAATTAGGCAAACATTCCATATTAATTAATCTGGCATTATCACAACATGACAAACTAATGTCATGCTGCATCATCTGAAGATCACATACAAGACGTGCTATTTTTATTGATATTCTTAAAGGAGGGCACATCAGCCATTACATTCATTTTGGAAGAGCCATTTCATGTACTCCCTTTCCCACATACATCCCATTTTTTGGTGAGGATGAAGTTGTCCGACAAACACCAACTTGAAGCCCTTCTTACTCAACAATGATCCGCATAATTGGGATTTTCTAATTCTCGGCACATGCAACACATCAGAGTAAGTTCCCCGCCCGATGTCATCTTCAATACTAATTCCTCGCCTTCAACCTGGAAGAAGAGGAGTTGTCCATAAAGAGTTGTTCTCCATTATCTATGGTTTGGATATGATGAGAACATCTCTCTTGTCCGGCAAACATGACAGCGGGTCCCTGGTCCACCCACCATTCCTTAGTATTGCTGCCAATGAAGTTCACCTCTGAGATCATGCAGCTTGAGAGGTTCTATGTCCGAGACATCGTCTACTACCACATCACTGGCTCGAGGGCGCTTTCTTCTTCAGATTCCCTTGTTCCTCATGACTACGACAGCCCTTAGCACTGTCTCTGCTTGTTGCACACATAACACTCTGGGTTTCTAAACTCTCAGAGACCTTGCTCGGGACCGCTTGCCATCGCTTCCTCTCGCAGGATCGCGAGGTCCGCCTCTGCTCCAATACCTAACATCGTCGATTCCACGGCCCTTCATCCGCCTTCTTCTCACGCGACGGCTATCTTCCTCTATTCTCACTTCTCACTAATGCTTGTATTAATAAAAATGACTTTTTGCCAAATTTTGAATAAAAATCAAGATAAATCAAAGTGGCTACCGCTCACGTAAGTCGCTTTCTTTAAAATCAAACATGACTTGCCATGCAGAAACTATTATGTACAAACATACAAACAGAACAAACTGATTGATCTTTCTGCAATCAGATGTTCAAATAATGTCTAACTGATATCATATTAAATAAACAAATCCAATGCACAACTATTCAAAAACCCGAAGGTTCAAAACCAAAAAAAAAATTGCCTAAAACCGCAAAGATCCGTAATCCATTAATCAAGAAAAACGTATTGCTTTCTATATAAAAAAGTACCGGTATCAAAATTAATATAAATAATGTTGAAATAAAACGTTGCATCAGAACGACACTGCATCGATATAAAAAAATTAATATAACCATAATGTTTTGCAAACAAAACGCAGACCATAACGCAAGATCGGTGACCGATATCAAAAAATTAATATAAATGCACGTTTTGCAAACAAAAACAGAGATCAACGACACCGTACTTATATCAAAAAAATTAATATAACTCCGAATGTTTTGCAAACAAAACGCGCATCGTAACGATCGTACTAATATCAAAAATTAATATAAATGCAATGTTTTGCAAACAGTTATGCAACAAAAGAGAATGGTTTAGCGCCAGATAAAATCATGCTGCGCCTTCAAATGTAGCAGACATCGGTTTTGCAAACTCGATAAAGGTAATCAAGAATAAAAACGCTAATTGTCTTAAGATTGTTAGAACTCAGTACTGTAAAATAGAACAAGAACAAACCGAGTATATGAAATTGTTTGCAGGGAAACCAGAATAAAGATTAAATTATCGGGAGAACCTCGCTTTGGTGCATCAAGTCTCAGGTTTGACACAATCTCCTTAAGACAATTATCGCTTCGCAGCTGGTGCTTCGAAGTGGTTTCGGTAAATTTGTTCCCAGATGAAATGATCTTCCAAATGTACAGAGCGTACTCTCCTGGCCGGGCCGGGGCCGAACCCGACCAGCAGTAACCCGCCCCTCTCTCGTATGAAATGAAATGAATGAATGTATGTAAAAAAAAAATGTATGTCAAATGAGTCAAGGTGTGGCCTTTATATAGACCTGCTCATGATTGTTCGAAATAGTCATGAAGCTTGGGAGGGTCATGTCCGTTTCGACCTAACACACAGTTAAGGGCCGCGCCTGCCTGGGCACGTCATGAAGCTTAAAGGCCTGGTCGCTCAGCGGCGAAGGTGTCACAATCACGCTTGGCCGGAGAAGACATCACCAATGGTAACCTACGCAAATGACAACGCTTTGATGCTAAAAGGTGAGTTTGCCAGTTCGAACTCGAACTCCGACCACCCGGGCTTAGGCGCTGGCGAAGGGCGGCAGCGCCGCTGTGTGGTGGAACTGTTATTCAAAAGTTCTTTCTGGGCCTAAACCCAACTACAAGATTGGGTGTATTTATACCCTTTAAAAGTCTTGTTCTCATCCGATGTAGATACAAGTTCTTTCCACAAAGCTTTAAACCTTTAGTTACCGTCACGCGATGCTTCGAGGCAATTTCTAATTCACTCCTTTACTCATTGGAAAGAACTCAATATACGATCTTCATCTCCTCAAATTATAACACATTCCCATGTGGACCCACCAAAAAAGCTTTGTGAGACCCAGTGTAATTTTAGCTCAAAGATAGCTAATTGATTGTGCTCAAACCCATTTTTCCAACATCATCTTGGTCGTTCGAGGATTGCATGGATATACCTTCACATCATAATTCTTCCATGATATTTGAGAGCTTAGAACATATCTAAGTTATTTAAAGAAAAAAAACTAAAATAAATGAAACGAAAAATAACGCCTAAATAAATGGCCTTATCCATGCCGGCATACATAAGCAATATCGTGACACTCAATTGCGGCACCGTGACATTTGTTTGCTAATAATTACGCTTACACCATTTACATTGTGATTGTTTTTAAGCTTAATGCCACAACACTGGTCAAAGATTGATCTTTAAAAATCACACCAGAAGTCATTGACTACGACATTGCTATTTTTGTTAAAATGACAAATAATTGCCTAAATTACAACGTAATACATCTATCCAAAAATACAACCAATTCACATCACTTGCATTACAAACAACTCATTTAAATTAACCAACTTTCATCCAAATCAACCTAATTGCATCGAAATGGCAACCAATATACATCATCTGCATTACAAAAATTTCATCAAAATTAATCAACTTTCATCAAAATCAATCAAATTGCATCAAAATGACAACTAAGACACAACAATTGATCATTTAATATATAAACCAAATCATATACAACCAACCCAGGTTGTGCTGCTGGTCGTTCCACTGATGAGACTTCCATGCCACCCGAATATTTCACACCACCCCTCAAGATTTCCATACCACATGAGTTTTCCACACCACCCTCCAATACTTTCATACCACCCATGTATTCTACACCACCCATGTATTCTACACCACCCTTAGAGACTTCCCCTCCACATGTCATCCCATCATTATCACTCAAATCTCCAGCCTTGTAGGCCACATTACCATCTACAACATCACTTACAACATTACCTCCCATTGATGAAACCACGACGATCTTGCTTTAAACTCGCGCACGCCACGAGTGACCTGCGCTCCACGACACTGGAATTCGTCGCCATCACCCATTTAAGACAGATATGCCCTACAAATCATTTGGCTTAAATCGCGTTACTAGATACGATTCGGCTTTATATACGAAATGATAATCGTCATGAGACGGCCACATCGACGTGAATCGTGATTGATTGAACGAAAGTCGGTTATTCGAATTTTAAATGTTTGTAATGCAAAGAATGCCAGATTACCACATTTCAATACAATTAAATTGATTTAGATGAGCTATAATTTTACGAAATATATTTAATAATGTTACGAATTCTATCGTATTTTTTATTTATTGCGCTATAATTTGTGACAATTATTCGTTATTTTAAAATACAATTTCCAATGCATAAAAATAGCAATATTGAGCCAACGACGCTTTACTGTAATTTTGCAAGATCAACGCTTATCGACTACGATATCACGATACAGATGTCGACTTAAGTAATCCCACTAGCCGTATTATTTTGTCATTTTTTTTTAAATATCTTATATATGTCCTAAACTTGCTATCTGATTGATGCACAGATCCACCTGTCAAACAAAATACCTTCGGCTGTCGCTCCAAACGACGTCGTTTTCCAGCTTATCGACCTTCAGAAAATCAGTTCTTTTTCATCATCCTCGTCATCATCGTTATCGTCTAGCAGGAGTTGAGGATCCAGAGAAGCAATGGCGGCTCAAGTACTGAGGAGGAAGACTCTCGCGAATCTTTCCGCTCATTCATCTTCTCTATTCTCTAAATCTTCCTTCCTTACTCAAAGACTGTAAGTTCCCCTGCCATCTCCTAACGCTTCTAAATCAGGACTTCAATCGACTCATCCACATGAATTTGTTAAGGTTTCAGCTATCAGAATTTCTTTGTTTATATAATTTGAAAATTTGAATCTCCATGAGAAAAAATTTAGTCTTCTTCCTGTTGTTGTTGCTGCTTATTGTGCTTCACATACCTAATTCTGAGTTGAAACGCGTAAGTCTTTGGTGTAATCTGAATCCCTGTAAATGTTTTTAATACCAAAACTGAATTATTGTTTAATTCTTCATCATTTTTCCTGTTTGGTTGTGTCAATTTTCTTTCTTTAAAGAAACATGTACATGTGTGTTCCGCTGTTATAAGTTATTGTTGGCGCTACATTGAATACTCTTCTTCCATTTTAGAAGCCAAATTCGAGAAAAGACGAGGAGTTCTTTGGACTGGCAAAAAGAAAACGAACAGCAATTTCTGGATAATAGTTACTCTAGTTATTGTTTCTGGAAGCACATATTGCTTTTGTTTTTCCGATTGCTATAATGTGCTTGTGGAAATCAAAAACAATTTATTATGTGGTCAGAAATATAAAGCAAAATGGATTCTGCTTTTCTTACTTTTTTTTTTCAAATTTGGTTGCAAAATCATAATTTCATGCCGCCGTATATATATTTTATTTTATTTCTATAAGTAAATGAATAAGTATATTTAACAAAAAAGAGAGGAGAGCCCAAAGCTGGTGACAAGGGAACAAGAAACTTACCAGCCCTCAACTAGGACACCTAATCCAAAAAATTGAACTAAGATAGAGGTCTTACTTCTATAAACAATGTGATCCAAGACCATAAACCATATACAAAAGAATTTTTCGATTTTGAGTAGAAAAGTTCCTATTCCAAAAAAACAATTTTATTTCTTTCCTCCAAAATTGTCTAAGCAATGCATAAAGGAGCCACATTCCTCATCTTGATTACCTTCCTCTTTACTCTATCATTTGCCCCTCTTACATTCGAAGAGATAACTCCTAATTCTATTTTCCTTACAACCTTTCTTTTTGTTTCCATTTTGTACTTAATTGAGCATTTTAGCCTTTTCAACTCCTTTTCAAACTTAGTAGCCACTCGAAGAACTGCTATGAGCACTTTGATCCCATCTCTTTTCATTCTCAGTTTAGGAAAATTTTCTTCAAAGCCTTATGTTGGAAATTCTAAGAACTTGTCAACTTTGCAAGAAAACTTCCATCCCAAGATCCACCTATCCTTCCCACTCGCAGCGAACCCTCTTCCGCCGATCTCCTTTGATTTCCTTTGCCTTGCTTCATCCAAGACCTTCTTTACCATTACTTCCATATCCCAAGAACTCCCATTGGCCAAAATGACCTTCAATGGGTCCTAAAAATCCTCTCTCTCTATCGCAACCAACCCGCTTGGCCAGAGGACCCATCCAAAAGCAAGCCCCAGCCTAAAATGATCAAAGAAAGGAACAAGCTCCTAGAAGAAGAGCCTCTACATACCTGGAAGCTTCAAATCCATCAAGCTCATCACTATTTCAGAATCTCTATCTTCTCCCCAGGTGGAGTTCATGTTCTTACAAAACCTCATAACCCTTCATCTTGGGCCGATTCTCATCTCCTGCTTCCATCCTAGAATCGAACTCCCTTCAAAGTCCTATTTCCCATCTCTTCTTTGACCAAAATTAAGGCCTTAAAGGACTCATCCACTGGGCCTACGAACACCAGCCCCGCGATAACAAGGATCTCAAATTAGTTTCTTTATGTAAAGAACAAGAAGGAAGAATTGGAGGAAATAATTCCTTGTAAATTTCATTGATCCATTGTGAATATATATATAAAATCCAATCAATCTAACCTTCCTAATAGATTACAACTCTATAAGACAGTTTCTAATAGGTTACAACTCTATACGTAAAGTAGATATACGCTTATAACACTTCTTCAAGTCGTGAGCATGATATTAATCATGCTAAGCTTGTTACATAGATAACTAACTTGATCCCCATTTAGAGTTTTTGTGAAGATATCACCCAATTGTTCTACAGTCTTCACATATCCTATAGAAATCAAGCCGAGTTGTATTTTCTCACGAACGAAATGACAATCTATCTCAATATGCTTAGTTCATTCAGGGAATACCAGATTAGAAGCAATATGAAAGGCAACCTAGTTGTCACACCAAAGTTTTGCTGGGACTGGTGTCTTAATGTCAACTTCCATCAAGAGTTGTTGAAGCCACATAATCTCGCATATGGACAGTGCCATCGCTCGATATTCAAACTCTGCATTAGATCGAGAGACAACACCTTATTTCTTACTCTTCCATGAGACTAGATTCCCTCCAAAAACACACAAGATCCCGGGTCGGGACTTGCCTTCCTGTGATCCTACCCAATCAACATCACTCACAAAACACTCAAGTCTATTATGTCACGACATCGTATAAAATACCACGCCTCTGGCTCTTTTCAAGTAACATAGACTCTGCTCTACAACTGCCCAATGATCAACCGTTGGAGAAGACATACCGCTTACCTTTACAAAGAGCACACTCAATTCAAGTAACCGGTTGATCATCGCGCAGCACAATCGCTACCTTTACAGAGAGCAACAGAGAGATCATCATCGAAGATCAGATTCGATGCTCCGAGCAACCGGTGGAGGGCTCGAGATTGGGGGGTGTTGGCATCGAGTGTAGACTTGAGTGATAGGAGACTTTGTTAGAGGGGGCACAAAAGCAGGAGCTGGCAAAGCAAGAGTATACATGAGCAAATTGTCGTCCTCCCCTTGACTAGTGTGGATCGGGTCTTGAGAAAAAGAAGCATTCTCAAGAAAAGTGACATTAGCAGAAACTAGGTACCTACGAAGACTAGGACAATAATACCAAAACCCCTTCTAAACCCGAGAGTAACCAAGGAAGATACACTTCAAAGACTTAGGATCGAAGCTAGATGACATGCATTTTATTATCCCGAATGTACCAAGTACATCCAAATATCTCGAGGTGCTCAATGAAAATAGAGGTTTATTTGGAAATGATGTGATATGGAGTGTCCTAATTCAAGACTGAAAGGTATCCGTTAATCAAAAACAAGTGGTGGAAACAAGATCACCTGCAAATGCTTCAAGTAATTCCTGCATTTGAAATAACAAAGCTCGCGCTTCAAGGAGGTGTCTATTCTTTCATCTCAAAGAATCTCCATTATGAGTAGCGAGTATTTGAAACATTGCGATGTCTGGAGCAAGTGGATGCCATTTTGAAGCATGAATGGCTGAAACTGTTCTGAAACATATTCTTTAACATTATCACTTCTCAGACTTTGATCAGAAACATGAAATTGAGTGTGTATCTTAGCATAAAAGGCACAAAAATGAGAAAATAACTCAGAATGGTTTTTCATTAGATATAACCAAGCGGTTCGTGAATAATCATCAACAAAAAGTTTACAAAGTATTGGAAACCTAGTTGGGACATACCGACATGAACCCCACACATTTGAATGAACTAATTCAAATGGAGCACTAGCTCATTATCGACTCAGACTGCACGAAGACATTTACGCCTCATAAATTGACAAGGCTCACAATCTAATGACAACAGACTTGAAAACTATGGACACAATTTTTTCAACAAGGGAAGAGAGGGATGACCCAATAGACAATGCGTTTCCAATGGTGTAGGAACTCCAGAACAAGCGATAGGTCTCAGACGTATGATCAAGAATGCAGACTCTCAAACTCACGTCCTCTACCAATAATCCGATTCGCTATAAGATCTCGGAAGAGCATAAACCAAAATGGAAGAATGAGAAATAACATTTAAGTGCTTAAGTTAATTTGCTCACAAACATTAAATTAAAGAGAAATTAGGTAAACCTGAGATGCATGACAAAGGGAGAGATGGGAGGGAAAATTGTGTTTCGACCCAAGAGCACATGATCATGGACTCATCCGCTAGAGGACAGAGAAGTTGAAGGTTGTGACTAAAAGGTAGAGAATAGGCTAGAATTACATGTCATGTGATAATCCCCCTATTGCTCTCCGTAAAGGTAAACGTTAGTCTAGGAGGACGAAGAAGAGACAAGGCATTTATTCGAGTTACCTGACTCAGCAATAGCAGTAATTAGAGTAGATGGAGACTTCAATGATTCCTGATACAAGTGGCACCTGACTAATTCTTCTGCTGTGAACTGAACTGACTGATCCGATGCCTCATTAGTGGAAGTACATGAGCGGACGAAAATCTTTGATTCCGATTCTATTGCTTCTTACAATCTCGTATCACATGTCTAGGCTTATGGTAGTAAGAACAAACAACTCCTCCAGAGCTTGTCCCTCTAGACTTACCGTGTGGACCACTGTTTCTATATTGTTGCTTTTCTGATTCACCACTTTTCCGACCAACAAGGACACTGCTCATCTGGGCAGAAGGAGGAGTATATGAGGAGGTTTTTGTGCAGAGTATTCTTCTGAATGTTTTTTGGAAGGATGAGATCTCAGGACTAGATAGAATTTGCTCCTTAGCGAAGTCATACTCAGAGAATGCGGCTGAAGCCCTCCTTCATAAATCTTTTCCCATTGAACTTGCTGAACCTTAACATCGAGACTAAATGGTAGTAGTGTATTCAGTTCCTCATTTCTTTTTATAGTCCATGCAAAGTTATGTGAGGGACCGATCTTGTTTCTCAATGCGATAAAAGGCTCTACACACATCAAATATGCGAGAGATATTCCCTTTGTCAGAATACACAAATTCCAAATATTTCATTAGCTCTTTAACAAACTCACAATGATTAATAAGAGTGAGTATTTTATCGTCAATGGAATTACGAATTGTAGGAAGAGACGAGCATCATCCTCCAACCATTGTTCTTTCAATCGCCGATAGGAGGGTCTTATCAAGATGATTGACCACTTTGAATCTCAGTTGGTAGGCGAGATTGTTTTGTCGATGCGAGTAATTGGGACCAATCAGTTTGTCCTCCGTGATTTTAGACATTATCGGGACCACTTCAGGCGTCGAACAGGTTTCTTATCTTCTGAAGAATTTGAACTACTCATTATGAAGTCAAAGACGAGATTAGGGTAGAAGAACACCTTCAGAAACCAAACGTATAGGATTCCCCTAAAAGACCCTGGATCCCGCAACAAAAAGTCTCAAAAATCCACAAAATAGTTGGAGTCTAGTACCATAAACCACACCAATGTCCGATCCACGACGCGCTACATAGTGGTTGCCGGAAGAGGATCGGGTGCTCCATGCGCATTCCACGCACCGCATGTGCACCACAGGGCATAACTGCTAGATGGGCGCGTGAGCGTCACGCGCTAGGGTTCTAGCCACCAGACTTGGTGGTCTGACTAGTCGGCGGCCGACACTTCTTCCACTGCTGGTAGTGTCGATTCACATGCCCTCAAACTGGGTGTTTCAAACACACCCCTCACGCCTTCTAATGTGTATTCCGAGAAACTCTTCTTAATTCGAGTTCTAGGCTCTGATACCATGTAAAGAACAAGAAGGAAGAATTGGAGGAAAGAATTCCTTGTAAATTTCATTGATCTATTGTGAATATATATATACAAAAGCCAATCTAACCTTCCTAATAGATTACAACTCTATAAAACAAGTTTCCTAATAGACTACAACTCTATATGTAAAGTAGATATATGCTATAACACTTTATTTATATGCTGAATGATCTTCAGTTTTCTTCTTCCTAATTTTTTCTACTTGCATACATTTGTATGTTTTTCTTCTCATTTTACCTTCTTTTCCCCCTTGAGCGGAATTACCACATTGGTTTTGGGTGAGCATGAAGGGGCTCCATCAAGGCCCAATCTTTGAGTGCAGTAGTTGCTGCAAAGTCTTTGAGGACCATTTCATTCTATGCTGCTAGCGCCAGACCCTGGTGCTTCAGTTCAAGAAGCTGCTAGGTATGCTGCCTCATGTCATCCTTCAATTTCTCAGGTAGCTCTCTTACCATGAATAAGTTTGTTATTCTCATAGTTGGACATGGAATTTTCAAATATTCTATTTGTTCACTTTTACATGTATTTCTTATGGCTTATTGCTTATAATTTGGATCAGTTGCTCAGGTAATGGATTGTGGATTTTGAACTGGTTTTTTGGGTTTGCAACAGTGAGGTACTATGTTTCTTTGAGCTGTAAGCAAAATGGGGTCTGATAAATGTTGGTTTGCTCTGACATGTTTCTTAAAATTTTTGGTTCAAGAAAGCAAAATTGTTCCTATGTCCAAGAGAGAAGTATCTGAGAAGCATGAGTTTCTTTCTGGTTAAGGCCCTGGTTAATGTCAACCTGCAAGATATCTGTCTCTTAATTTTCTCATATTCTTACTGTTGGACTTTTGACAGTAACACATTTTCTTTCATGAAGTGTTAGGGAAAAAGACATTAACAATGGCCAGAGAACACAAATATTTGATTCTAATATTAGTATATATGTAACTGTATCTGATTCAGATAAATTTATGTATTTGTATTGATGTAGGTAATTGTGGCTGATTCAGATAGAACATACCTCTAAGCGAACCATGTGCAAAACTAGTGCATTTGATTCAGCAGAAGGGTGGCTACTCGCACATAATGGCTACGTCAAGTTCATTTGGAAAAAACACATGCTACCACGGGCAGCTGCCCTTCTGGAAATGTTTCTCCAATTGCTGATGTCATTGAAATTTCAGGACCTCAGCTATTTGTGAGGTACATTCTTTCCTTTCCCCTCATTCATGAAAGACCCTTTCAGTGCATGACTGAGATGATCTTGCTTCTAATTTAGGTTGCTATTTTGATGATTTATGTTGTTTTTCTTATGCAATGAAGTGCTTTAAATACCTGAATTTCAGCCTCAGTGAACTATCAAATAGACCTAAAGCTCTTAGTTGTCTTTATGTTGGTGCTACATCATTGGTTGCTCTGGAGTGGACAATGCATTCATCAGTTCTTGAATGGAATTTCAATTCATTACCATCCTAAAGTTCCGGTGGTTTGTAGCCTTTTTGTCTTGTTAAGATCTTGAACTTGGATAGGTAGTAGCCTTTGGATCTTGAGATTCACCTTTCAAGTAGTGTGTTCATCAAGAAGCTAAGTATTCATTCATATGGGGTAAGTAGCACTGGCTTGTATATGTAAGAGGGTTTTACTTGAGGGGTGTTGACAGTTTGTGCAGTAAGTTGAATCTCCAACTGAACAACAACCAACTCAACTCAAGTAGTCTGCCGCCTGGTTTTTTATAATCTGCAATCTTAAACTGCTCAAGGGGAAAAAGCCATTGCAAAGCAGGCATATTGATATGACTAGATTTTTTTTTTTTTTTTTGATCAGTATGATTAGATTTCTTTTTAAATAATGGTTTCTACTCATTTTTCTATTTTGACACCAAGTTATATCCACTTCATCAGAAGCCAGTATATTCATTTGAACTGAAACATGTTGATTCTGCATAGCGCTACTGAAGTCAAAGCATCTGTGCTGCATTTTAGACTTATTTCTAGCTCTGCTGTTTTTCTCACACATTTTGAACATTTAAGACATGTTTCTCTAAAACCTGTATTATTTTACTGTGGCATGTCATACTACTACTAACATATACAGTGATCATTTTCTTCCCTTGAGCAAGTCACTGACTCCATTACTTGTGGCACATATTAGGCGTGCGCTATTTTTTAAAGAAACATGCAAAATTTGTTGGGTTGTGTGGGTGTTTATGTAAAGATACTGAACAAGGAGGAAAAAGAAATAGAACTTCCGGTATTTTGCCCAAAATTTATACCAATTTCATCTTGAGATTCTTCCTAGTATAGGCACAAAGACAAGCAAATAATTTCCTGCTCCTTTGCTTGACACAATCTGGCTCCTCTTGATAAATGTTTAATTAGTGGTGGTTTCTTTGTCTCATTGGAAGTAAAGTCTTCTTTTTGTATGCAGGCCAATTTATGCTGGAAATGCTTTTTGTACTGTTAGATACACTGGTGGTGAGCCTTGTATGTTGACCATTAGGTCGACATCTTTTCCAGTGCCACTGACATCAGCTAATTCAAAATCTGATGTGGCTCCAATTTCCCAGGTTGATCTCTCAACCTTTGGTGAAGGTCTGTTTATCTATTTTTCTGAAAAAAGGAATGTATTGACATTTTCTAGGGGCTATTCATGGTCTTGTAACTTGTGAGTGAAGAAAGCAAGAATAGAGAGCCTCTGGTCATTGCCATTTGATTTATACTTGTTGGGTTTTAAAGGTGCATTATGATTGACAAATCCTCAACTGAGGAAACAAAAAATGAAGAAAACATCTGGTCCTTTCTTTTCCAGATGCTGAGTGATTCTCATGTAACAGCATATTTGATGAAGTAACTTAGTTATACCAAATCTCTGATGGAATATTTGGAGACCAAATGTCTAAATGTCTAAATATCTAAATATCTAATCACAGAATCCTGTCTCCTTTGCAGAGATATTTTAACAGCGTATGATTTTTGTATTATGATTGCGAGATAAGGTGTACAAATCAAAATAGCGAAACCATACCTCTCAGGATTCAGAGCGTCAGATCCTCAGTAATGCTTCGTGTGTGGTCACTGGGGGCGAGCACTGAAAAGTGCTGAAAACTTCAAAATGATTGAGAAACTTGCAGAAAAACTTGGTGCTGCAGGTATTCTCTATAATACTTTTGCGTTGGCTTCCTCAATTTCCACAATTTTATTCTTAAATTAGTAATCTTTTCCTAAACTGCTGATGGAGATACAGATATTTCTAATACATTTAGATCTCTTAGATGAATGATTCCGTACCTTCCATGTTGAGACCCAGAGCATATTGCCTTTGTTTTTTCCAATGTGTCTTATTTGTTGTCTATATTACTCTTTTTCTTTACAGGGTAACATTTATGTCATGAGACTGAATTAATTCTTCTCTTCTTGCTTAGTTGGTGCTACACGTGCTGCTGTTGATGCGGGATTTGTTCCTAATGAACTCCAGGTAAATGATGGTGGTGTTTCTTTCTTTTGTTTCCTTTTTTTTTTTTTACTTTTTCTTTTTTTGAGTTTGTGGGAAGAATTAGGGTGTTGAGGGTGAATAACATTCTGTGACATTGCACTGACATGATCAAATGAAAATTTTTCATTCATAGCTCTTATACATTTTTATATTTGTGCTCATATACTTATCAAAAAAAGAAGAAAAAAAAAGTTCTTGCTCATATGCTGTATAGCTCGTTTTAAAATTTTCAGTTTGAGTAGTTTTGTATGTCACAACTTCTGTGACAGCACATTTAGATGATTTAAGTTCTTTATTGCTTACATTACCTGCACACACAAGAAAACTGTTGTAAGTTGAAAACTAGTCCACTTTCATGCACATGTTTTAGGAAAAAACTAGTCAGTCATAAATTAGAAGTTTAGGTGGAGTTCCTAGTGTTAGTGTGAGCATTGATTGTCTTGAATTTGTCTAGTATTTCAAGTGCTGATGAATGACATTGAAAAGATTCCAATGAGTTTACTTAAAATGTGGTGTTGTTAGTCTGTTGTGTTGATGCTGGGTCTCATAAAATAAAATTTTTCCTGGTCTTAAATTATTAAGTATGGTTTTCTTGTCAGGTTGGTCAAACTGGAAAGATTGTGGCCCCGGAACTGTATATGGCTTTTGGTGTTTCAGGAGCCTTCCAGCACTTAGGCATGAGAAATTCAAGGTCATTGTTGCAGTAAACTCAAAGATGCAGATGCACCATATTCAGGTGATGACTCTGATCTCTCTTTGCCACAGTCCTTTTCTCCCAGGCAGTACAGCGGACCTGTAGAGAGGGACCCCCTGAAATGTTGGAAAAAAATGCTACTGCTAGAGTTAGAGTTTGAACTTTGGACGCTGGTTCAAAAATGCTAGCCACTATACTTCTACATTACTAATTTGTCTTGATAATGGCGTGCCCCCGTGCGCCCCCACCTTAATATTGTCGCCAGGTTTATCATCTCTCCTACTTTTACTTTTCTTTTGATAGTAATGGGCTAAAGGTTTATGAAATAAACCTTTGAGGAATTAGAAACAGATTTTGTTAGGAAAATGAAGCAAATCGTCTTATTGACATTCAGGCGGAATGGAAATAAACCTGGTTGATCATCTTATATCAATCAGACAAAAAAGAGGGCTTGTTTGGTTCGTGTTTTTGAAAACTGTTCTTGAGAACAGTTTTTGAAAACATAGAACTTGAACACTGTTCTCATGAATAGTTTTTGAAAACACAGAAAACACTATTTTGGTTATCTGAATTTGGTATTTTCTGTGTTCTCTGTGTTTTTTCAGAACAAAAAGCAATACGAAAAACAGTTTTCAAAAAATAAATAAATAAATTGTAAACAAACATGCCCAAAGTTTCTACTTGATTTTGAAAGTCCAACTGGTTCATGTGCCTGAATTAGTGATTACCGCGGTTGTTATACTTTCCAGGTCATGTTGGAAACAACAGACTCCAAAATTTGTCTTTTCCTTCTTATATTATATCAATCAACATCCAGAAACATGCAATAAGCTTGATGGGCATACACCTCAGACTGGGTTCCAAAGCCTAGCTTTGCTTTTTCCGCATTTTTCTGGCTTTACAAACCTCATAATGAGCAGAGATTCTTTGTTAAGCTTTTCTTGGATGTTTTTGCCTGTTTTAATACACCTCTTAAATTACAGGTAGCTGATTAGGACTGGTGGGCGACCTATTTGTTGATGTGATACCCGAGTTGCTAGAGAAGCTTCCTGAGAAAAATGAGCCTGTACAAATTGAGTAAATAAGAGCAAAATATATCTAGAAATCATCATCTTGAATGGAACTATTTGATGTGGCGAAGTAACAATATGATACAAGACATGACTGAGGGATCATTAGAAATGTTACGCAGCTCTGTTAAGTCATTCAGATATAGTTAATTGATTTGAGAATAATTGCAAAAAAGATATGAAGAATGTAAATACATGGTTCAGTGTGGTTTCATGAAAATAAATGCGTTTCAAATAGGATAGTACCTAAATACTATAGGTATTATTTAAACATTTTTTATTATAGTAGTACTTAGGACTAGTAAGGTATTATTATATTTGAAACACAGTTATATTTTATGAAACTGTACTGAATCGTGGATTTTGCATTTTTTATACCTTTTTTTTTATAGCCAGTTTTTATCTTGGGGCCTTTTCCATGGGCTCTGCTTCCATGCATTGAGAAAATGAAGAAGAAAGGAACACAGACTTTGAGTTATACGATAGAGGTAATGTCTGGTCACACCTCCTTGAGTTGACACACCCTCTTTTTGGGGCATGAAGGGATCATAAAAATTAAAATTTTGAGGAATTTATAATAACTCAGTATTGTTATATGGTTAATCTAGTAATCTAGATTATGGCCTTCCAGTTCACAGGTCTTTTCTCGGCTAATGTACTTTTTTTAAAAGAGTCCCATATAGTATAAAACAAAAATTACAGTACTTTTAAATTTTCAAAACAGAGTTTAATGTACTTGCACAAAAATAAGTGATACTAACTCCATATACTTATCCCAAAACCCCTAGCCTCTATTTCTCTATCTTTCTTGACCTCTTTTCTTTTTAAATAAGAAGGGATAATTTTTGTCGTTTTAACGCAGAAATCATTATCTCTGTTGCATTTTAGTCGTTTTTATAAATAAAGTGGTTCTTATGTATCTGAGTTTATATGTTTGTGATTTGATGGTTCGTGATGCGTGTGATCGTCATCTGCTTTTGTGCGTGAGTGGTTGTAAAATTAGATCTTAGTGCAAGCGAACATTTATGTGTTCTCGGAATGACGAGTTTAGTTTTCGTTGATGTTTATTTGTGTTTGAGCGATTTGAACAAGTAAAGTATAAACGATCAGAGATAAGAAATCAAATCAATGATCGTTAGTATGTTGCAAAAGCAGGAGTTAAGGTATTACAGTGTGATTATAATATAAAATGTGGCATCTTAATATCAAATATCTGGGTTCAACAATTTCATTATCTTTATTAGCATATTAACACAGATGTTATTCATTATTTATGGGTTTAGTTTAATGATTTGTTTCTATTGATGAATTGCTGATTAGAATCGGTAAATTATTTTCTCAAAAAAAAAAAAAAAAAAAGAACTCCATATACTTTGGTGGCTTTTATTTTGTTTTTTTTTTAAATTAATGTTGAATAGAACTTTTGTTATGAATATTCCTTAATAGGATTAAGTATTTAGGGGTTTGCTTTTCTTAAAAAAAAATCAAGCTTGTTAATTTTTATCTAAATTTTGAGACTATAATTTTAAATAAAAATTTTAAAAATACAAATGATTTTATTTATTAGCACTTAGAAATAGATTACAGGAAGCATCAGAAGTATATGATTTTCTGTGTTGAATATTTGTGGTTTTTAATGGATAAAGCAGCTAAAAAAAATAAAGTTAAGAAAAGCTAAAAAACCAAATATTTTGGTTTTTCTATTCCACCAAAATTTCAAAAATTCTATAATAAGTCATAAAAAAACAAAAAAAAACAGATTGAGCTGAAAACAGGTAGCTGACAAAAAGTAAAAAAAACAAATGACATCTTTTAGTCCTTACTTTTTAATGTCTAGCTCAAATAGTAAATAGGTGGGGATGGAAAATGAAAGGTTTTAGACTCGAATCCTTATAAAAATAAAATACTACAACATGATTATGCAAAGTAAACATCACATATGTTCACTTTGAAAAACACTTCATATGCTTTAACCTATTATTATAAATAATTAAATTTTAATAATTTTCTTTTTCTTAAAAGAACATTAAAGGAAAAACAAAAAAAATCCTTGTGCTCCTAATCAATAAGGGAATTTTATTATTACAAAGTGTATTTTTCAACAAGCGCATCTAGTGTAGTGGTATCATAGTACCCTCCCACGGTACTGACCGGGGTTCGATTCCCCGGATGCGCAATATATTAAATTTATTTTTATATTTTTATACAGCATCACACTATATATATAGGCTATAGCAAGGAGGACATTTATAAATTACATACATATAACTTCCTTGTAGTTGAGAACAAAATTGCAATGAAACTAGACCCATTCCTTATTTCTCTCAGGATGATTGATGCCATTTGCTAGTCATGTGATAGGTTTTAGTTTTGTTGTTATGATATGCAAACTCATCAACATGTTCTTTGCTGCTTGAATGATCAAGGCCTGCTTATTGCTTCATATATTATATTTAATATTTATTCGAACTCTAATTATCTGGCCTCACTTCAGTTAATTGGGCTCTTACCCCATATCTAGTATTATTCCTGAATTAATCTAACCATTCAACACCCAATATTTTGGTTTGTTGTAGGGTATAGTTAACCATACAAGCACACAGAATGTCAACTGAAGCTATCCATGCCCAACTATTCTCAATATTCTTCAATTTCATTGTAGTTTCTGAAATTCACAAAAAAAAAAAAAAAAAAAAACAAACTTATTTATATGTGAAAGAAGATGGTTCTCCATGAGACATGGATGGATGGCAAGCTTATCTTATTCACACAGAATCAATTTTACCATGGTTTTTTTTTTCTTCTTTTTTTGGGTGCAATTCCGAAAGGGGAAAGAAAGATTTGGTGATGTATTCATGACAAAAAAAAAAAAAAAAAAAAAAAAAAAAAAGGGGAAAGGAAATGAAATTAACCAAGATAGTCCACTATCATGGACAAAGGAACTAAGCAAAGGCCCCTTTTCTTCAGTTCTGCACAGTCACTATCCCTCCCAATAAAACCCACTTCATTACCTCTCTCATTTCTCTCCCTGTATGATCTCCCTTTCTCCTACAAAACAACAGATTTCAAAACATCATGTTTAAATAATCAACAATTCAAACCCATCAAAAGAAAGATGAAAAAAAAGAAGAGAGATTAGAAAGTGACCGCTTTACCTTTGAGATGTCTGTAGCTTTCTCTTCTGGGTTCATATCCAACCTCTTCAAATCATAAACCTATTCCAAAATTTATCAAAAAAGGAAAAATTCATGAATCAATTGCCCCTGAGTACTAGAGAATATTGATAAAAAATTAAGGAAAAATGGGAAAGAAAATTAAGGAAAAGTCATCCATACACCTTGGGACTGGTAACAGGAGAGCTGGCAGTGTCTTCCAAAGCATCATCAACCACAGCTCCTTTAGTTTTCCTCTTCTTGAAACTCAATTTCTTGCAAGTTTTCTCCAAGGACAGCTTCTTCGTCCCGGCGGCGGAAGAAGCAGCATCAGAGACCAAAGAAGAGTTTCCATAATCATAATTACCAGAAGGGGAAGAGCTGTGATCCTTGTTGTATGCCAAGAAATCTTCAAAGTACTTAGTCCAACCGCTTTCTTCTGGAGACTCATTTGATATAGCCTGAGAAGAGAGAGCTTTGCTCGTAGAATCCATTTGTCAAGAAGAAGAAGAAGAAGAAGAATATTGAGTCAGTTGGCCGGTTTTTGGAGAAGATCCGGTGGGGAGGAATATATAGTAAGATAAAAGAAACTTTAGAGAGAAATAATGAGAAAAATGATGAGGTAATGAATGGGGGCATCATGGGTGTAGGTCATAGGGAGTTGGGGAAGTTAAAGTAGCTCAGAGAGAGAGGGGAGAGAGAGAGAGAGAGAGAGAGAGAGAGATTTTGACATTTGTGTGATTCAAGATTAGTTCCCACCAACAGAGATTTGCCAAAATTTTCTTTCTTTCGTTTTCCTGAGGGCACTTCACCTTTTCATCCTTTCCACTATAGAGATGTTGAACGAGTCATTTAGACGCCTACGAGATTTAGACCATTTGTTTGATCTTGTCATCTCTTCAGACTGTATTATCATGCAGGGCCTGATTTAATTTATTTGTGCAATTAGAATTATTGACTTTGCAAAAAAACCAGATTTATCTATAATTTTTTAAAAATATTTGATAAAGATGGTAAAATATTTGATAAAATGGTTCATCAAACTTTAGGTACCATGTAAACCTTGGGTATGAGATCCTATCTAACACATATGATAATATCCAAAGTTTATTGAGATCTTACCTAAATTAGTTTGTTGGATTATTTATAAAATATTGTCTCTTTATCAAATAATTTTAAAATCAGGGAATCTAGCCTTAGTTTCACGTCTTTTGATTTTAATTTTTCAAATAAACTGAAATTGGTACTTATAACATAGTTTTTCCTACTTATTTTTCTTTGTCAAAGATATAGAATCCATTTGAAACCCTTGAAAGTACTAAAAAAAAGAGAAAAAGTGAAAGGAAAAATCAAAGAAAAGAAGAATAAGTTTTAAATTTAGTAATTAATTTTATGTGTTTATTCAAACTCATTTTATTTGTTTTTTTTATTATATAGACAAAAAAATTTTGTGTAATATGTAAAACTTTTGAGAAATTTTAGATTATTTGATTTTCTTTATATTTTTCACTTTAAATATAACCCAGTATGAGAAAATATGGTTTATTTAGTATTTTTCTTTCGTATTTTTCAATGCTCCAAAGGAAGCCATAATGTGGAAGTAAAATTGAATTCAAAACTATAAGAGTTTGGTTTTTTTGGATTTTTTCAAATAAATTTGTTTTCGCACTTAGACCGTTTTGTTTTTTTATTTTCATTTGGACACCCACTTATATTTATAGAATTTTTGGCATTTTCTCATTACCACAAGTTCCAAATTTCAATTTGCTAGAAGCAAATTTTTCATTGAGACAAGTTTACTACGTTGTATTAAAAGTTTTTAACTTTTAAACAAAGCTTTTAATAGAAAACCATATTTTAAAAGGAAAAGTTATATTTTAAAATCTTCCCAAAATATTCTAAAATCTTTAAAATTCACACATATTATTTTAAAACAACAATTAGGATATTTTAAAAGAACAATATGAGTGTCATCAGACTATTTTTTTTAATTATTAATTTTATATATTCTATTTAATTATATAAAATAGATAAATATAATAATTATTTTTTAACAATGATAGTAATATAATTCTATCATAATAATTTTATCATTTATATTTTTATTAATATGTTAAGATGTTATACATATATTATATAAATATTTTTCATTTTATTTAAATAAATTTTTTTCTTACATAATAATTATATTAATTTTAAGCATATAAAAACAAATAACTTATTACTTAATAGAAATACAAAATTAAAAAACAAATAACTTCATATTGCATATTTGCCAGTCTTCCCTATTTTAATATTAAGCTAAATAAAAGTTTTATTCAACATTCAAATATTCTTAATAAAAACAACACCCCTAATTCTGTATAAAAATTTTGGAAGTATTTGTTCAAATGGTTAAACCTACCAACATAAAAACTAGAATATCTCCTTTGACATATAAAATATTAGGATTGTGTTTTGGTTTTTAAATTCAAAAGAAAATGTATTAGGAAAAATAAAAGTATATAATTGATTTAGATTTAACAAATTAGTTTTATATACCTTTTCAACATTTTAATTTAATTTTCATTATTTAATCAAATACCTTAAATATATAATTGTCTAATTAAATATAATTATATTTGGTTTTCTTTTATTATTTTTTATAACAAAAACAAATAAAAAAAAAAAAATCAATTTTCTTAATTTTTTGCTTCATATTTTTTAGGAACCAAACATGGTCTTAGTTTATTTGTGTTCTATTTTAAAAAATAAAATTATTTTTTGATATGAAAAACTCTAAAAAAAATAAATATTTGAGACTTATTATAAAATAAGTTAATTTTAAAATAAATTGAGTGTTTTGAAGGTATTCTTTATACATGATATATTTAAAATCTTAACTAATATATAAAATGCATTCTTTTAATTAAAATAATAAAATTAAATTTATTTTACATATTTCAAAATATTTTATTTCGAAACAAGGATTTCTTTAGGTAGTGTTTTTTCTCATGTTTGGTAGTAGTCTAACCACAAATTAATTTTTTTTAGCTATATGCTTTGCAATTACGTTATAGTATTTTGTTTCTAACAAACTTATTTCTTACCTGCACTCTGATTCCTCCTTTCCTTATATCGCCTTCAAGTTTAAACTAATAACAGATATTTTACAAAAAAAAAAATTACTAAAACTAAAAACAGTTTAAAATTTTGTTCTAGCGAAAGGCAAAATGAATATGTAAAATATAATTTTAATTTGATACTTTAATTTTAGCCACCATTTTTCCTTACCAAAATGAAACAAACACGATAGCCTAGGAGAATTATTTTTAATAACTGCTCTAAAACAACATCAAAATTTCACACCAATTTATCATCTCGCCAATATCTCAAGGTGATAAATAGAAAAACACTCGGTTGGCAAATCAATATATATATATAGAGATAGAGAGGAGGGAGATAAATCAGAAGGAGAGATAAGAAAAGAAAATCACAACTTCATCATTGGATGGAAATATGAATGATGCACTGACATCCGTCACAAACAATACATAAAATAATGCTTATATGGGAAGAAAAAAAGTTTAAAATCTCAAACATAATATAACCTATGACTTTATCTCTATTGCATTTATTACTTCTTATCTTTCCAAAATCATCACCACTGAGTTTAGGCTGGCTGTAGATGCTTATTGCTATTTGCGTATATATATATATTTTGGAGGCAGCAACATTTCCTGACATATAAGATCAACATGTCTCGTTTTTTTATCAGTTTTGCACTCATTGATGTTATACGAACCCTAGGTTTTAATAAATGAAAAATAATTTCATTTTGATGAGAAGAAAATTGGTTCATGCACATTTTAATTCCGTTTTGATCTTAAAGCTGAATAATTTCAATTTGGCACTGATTGATAACGAGAAAAGTTTTTATATTTTTATTGTTCTATAAGCTTTTTCTTATACGGTAACTGTACTTTTTATAACTGAGATATATTTTATTTTTATTTTTACATATGCGCCAATGAATACATTTGAAATCCATTTTTTTGGAAAAGACAGAAACAAGTTTTGTTCATAGTTTTTTATTATAAAACAAAAAAAAAAAAAACACTAAACAAAAGCATAAATTTCAAAAAGAAGAATGAAAACAAACCCCTATTCACTTAAACTATATACAATATTGTATTTTTATAGGGACTCAAGCTTGATACCTCATACTAAATTATCTCCTGATTACTACAAGTTTTGTCTAAAAAGAAAAGTTTCTAATAATTATAAGATTTTAGGTTTTTTTACTTAATTAAATAAATTTTTTTATTTAACTAATATTTATAAATAAGAATTTTAATATATTAAGATTAAATTATTTGTTGTTTTGATATTATATTTATTACATTAATTTGATTATTTTACAAATACTAATATATTATTGTAATAAAACACACATAGATAGAGAGAGAAGGAGATATATATATATATATGGATAAAAGATATATAAATATATATATATATATATATATATATACACACACTTAAAATCAATATCTAAAATATATAAAAATTATTTCAAGTGGAAAATTTTACACTGTAATGATGATATAACTTTGATTTTTAAAGAATTATAAATATTTGGTTAAAATGAATTCACATAACCCTAAAATTTGTAAAAAGCTTAACTATTTCGCATGTTTTTTCTTGAAGAATGATTTATAATGGATAAAAATGTCCTGCTATTCATGCATTAGTGAGTTATATATTTTGTGAGCAAATGACTATTTTTATAAGAAAATAATAAGATGATTTTTATTAAATGAGGTAAAAAACAAATAATGAAATATATCAGATTTCTTAAAACTTGAAGCTTTTCAAATAAACCCATCTTTATTGTTATGATAAAATAAAAATATTTGTAATAATATATTAACATATTTATAAAAATGAAATGATAAAAATTTATTATTATCATTATTATAAAATAATATATTTTATAAACTTAATAATTTAAAAGTCATGATATTATTAGAAAAATGAAAATTAAAAATTCGTGTTTTTAAAATATTTCAAATATTCTACAGATTTAAAGATTATAAGTAGACTAATTTTAAAAATATGACATTTTCTATTGGAATAAATTTTAAAATTCAGAAATAAGAGGCAAAAATAAAAAATAAACACCTGAATGTCAGAAAGCAATTTGCTTTCAGAAATAACAAAAAAAAAACAAACGCCCTTAAAGTACGAACTTTCTAATAAGAGGCAGGTTTTTAATATTATATATGTTTGGATGTAAGATCATTATAAATTTATGATGTTCACACTCGTAATCGAATTTTTGTGTTATGGATTGCTATGCAAATGAATTTTAGTTCATAAAATATTTAAAACAATCAATTTTTTTTCTAAATGTCATTCACTACAAATATGCTAAATATGTTAGATTGACTTGAAAATCAAGAGTATTTATTGAATCCAAAACAATTGACATAACACAGACGTCTAACAAATGCATTACAAATAAAACTTTATTAACAAAGAACATATCAATTTTGAATTACATGGAGAAAAACATAATCTTCATGATGATCCTAAATTATTAGAATGCCATTTATCTCTAAATCTACAAGGGATGATCAAAGCCAGAAAGTTACAATCAAGATGATATTTCCTCTTCTCCTCGTAGTTGCTCTATCAAACCCTTGACTTAGTGAGGCTTTCTCATTACTTCATATATATGATAGAAAGACAGAGAGAGATCAACTAAGCTGGTCAAATGGTTTACCAAAGTAAGAATAAGATGAATCTATGAGCTTTCTATGAAGAAGCAATATTAAACAATCTCATACAAAAGACCTCATAACACTAATATGTAATAATTATACAATAAAATTGAGAATATGATCATGCTTTATCCATAATTAATAAATTATTAATCTAACATTCTTCAACTTGGAGGGCATAATGATAACTCATATGCTTTTTCAATAGATTTACATAGCCATAACTAATCATATACAATTAACATACTGAGAGGATATATAAATTGTACATAATTAGACGCTACTAATCAAAATAACAACTCAAATGGTTCCACAAGAGACTGAGATATTATAATCAATCATATACAATTAATAAGATCAGAGACGCACACAAATCACATAATAAAACACTTACTAATCAAAAGTATTATTAAATGAGTGGAGAATGGATTCAGTTATATATTAAGCACGGCTTGTCATTCATCAGTGAAAATGACAATAAAAATCATAAGACAATGACAAACGCCAAAATGCGCATGTAATAAACGAAAAACATGGGTTTTCCCCACAAAATACAGCAGTGCTGCGCACTCTCACTAAAAACAAAGAATCTAGAGTCTGTAACAACTAGTGGATGATGTGTTCTTGAAACACATAACAGGTAAGCCTTTGGTTAAGAAGTCTTAACATACAACATAAATGCGCCAATCGAATTATGGATTCAGAACTTTCTCTTAACAAAAAAAGAACTTCACATCAATGCGCTTTCGATAAATAAGTACCAGGTGTTTTAGAGAAAGATACATCTTATAATTGAACATAGATAATTTGAGTTCAGAAATGGAGCGAACAACCTCCAAAGCCGAAATGAAAGTCCCAGTAGAATCATATTTGCAGCATGACAAGTAGCCTCATAACACGCCACATACTTTGCCTCCATAGAAGAAGTTGTAAGTGTCTACTTGACACTTTCCACTAAATGCCCTTCTCACCATCATAAAGATATAATCGGTGCAGACTTTTTTATCATCCATGGTAGCTCAGATCGAAAAATCACTAAACCAACCACTTTAAGAGTGTCACATTTCCATATGTCAACATGAGATCCTTGGTACTATGAAGATACCTCAAAATTTTCTTAGCAGCTTTCCAATGACTTTGACTAGGATCACTCAAATACATACCCAACATGTCAAAAACAAAAGCAATATCCGGGCGTGTGCATACTTGAGCATACATCAGGCTGCCTACAACTAAAGAATAAGGGACTGCTTTCGTATGATTTCGACATAAGGAGGACATCGCTCTCGAAAACTGCTACTCTTTTACACCTGGTGCTCTTACCACACATGATTTCATATCGAACCTTTCTAATGTATCAATATATCTGAGACATTGATCATAATGTTACTAGTCTATCGCGGGCATCCGTACGTCCAAGACATAAAGTATGCTTTCCGAGATCCTTCATATCAAAACACTAAATAATAACTACTTTGTCTCAACCAATGTGTCGTAAAGACATTATTACTGTAACAAAATATCATCAACATATAAAACCAAGAACATTTATTGCCCCGCATTAACCTTCTTCACAGAGCCTGGTATTGACTCAGATCATGTTCTTCTTAAAACTATTTGCAATAGATGAATCTGATCAAACTTAGATATTACCGCCAGAAAACCCGCTTTGAAACCGATATAAATAGATTTTAGAGTTTACAAACCATGTGTTCCTTACCAACCTCTCAAAACTGCAGTGAGGGTTGAGACATGTAAACATCCTCAACTGGGTCTCCATTCAAGAAGCCTTGCCCTCACATCCATCCGACGCAACTCAAAATCAAAACGAGCCACACAGCCATACTAATGCATGAGTCTTTAGTGGTCACGGGAGAGAAGGCCTTGTAAAATCAATACCTTCCTCGCTAATGGCGAAACCCAGCCACTAATTTTTCTTTTACATCTCTCTACTCCGTCCCTTTGGCATCGCGGGCTTTAGTCTGAACACCCATTTGCACCTAATGTGTCGACAACCATCAGGCAAATCAACAAGCTCCACACTTTGTTATGTATGCAGATGTCAACTCATCTTCTTTATTGCAGACGAACTTGCTGACGAGGACTAACAATGGCTTCTTTGTTGGTAGTCGGATTTGATATATCACCCACATCATACACAGCTGTTCCCCGTATGCAAGGTGACTCAAATTACGCCTCTCCTGTGGATTTTTATGTATATTCCTCGATTATCTGGTGCCATTAGTCTACATCCTGGGCTATTGGATTCACCTTATCTGCATCCTCAATTGGTCTCATCATCGATACTTGCTACTAGATGGTCGTCAACAACAAGGCTAGAGATCAGCGTGAAGAAGCAATAGGCAATAAAATAAAACCGGTGCCTTGAACACAATTTGGCTGTCCTAGTTTAAATGCAAGATTTATTCTGCAAACAGCATCTGATCTTACTCAATCACTCTTAGTAAGAAGGATATTAATAAAACTCGAACCTCTTCTCGATCCCACACAATAAACCAATAAAGTACCTATTTATATTTTGACCAAGTTTCTGGATTTGGTGGCATAGTCTCAATTTCCACCTTGTATCCCTAAACATGGAATTAAGTTATAATTATGCTTCTCAGGTGACCATAGCTCATATGGAGTCTTAGGAATAGACTTATTTGTGGCACTTGGTTCAAACAGGTCGAAGCCACCACCCTCACAAAACCGTGCAGTGGAGAATGTAATAAGCATACACGCATCATATCAATAAGTGCGATTCATCGATATTGTATACCGAACATCAATGCCACATTCCTGAAGGTATTTCGCAAATGGTCCAAGGTTGCGCCCCGTCCCATTATGATCTACCATAATACTACCACCGTTAGAATTGAACCGCTGATCTTCTTCTCCTCGTCGTGGAAATTTCAACTTTTGCTTTGAAAGCTTTGAAAGCCCCAAAGAGTCGATTTTCATGAATGAGCCTAACAAAATCATAACAAGAATAACTATCAAATGAATGGATGAATTATTCAGGGCCACCCATAGCAGGAGGAGGAATGACCCACTATATTCTGCATGAATAACCCCAAACAACTCAATGAATCTATATCAATTTCGAGACATTAACCTTGGCGATTAGTTTACTCCTTGATGCAATCTACGCAGTATCAAAATTCTGAGAATCAAGGATCCGGAAGAATCTCATCCTAATTAATCTCTAGTCTCCAAGGTCTGTAGAAATATGACCTAAAAACATCAAAGAGTATAAGACTTTTCATTCAATTTTAAACGCTTGGAGCAATTAGTAGAATTAACAGTAAGGGTAGCAGAAACAGAAGGCAAAGCAGACAACTCTAATATTTAAAGACTCCCAAAAAGTACTCCAATGCCAATCAATAGTGAACTCGGTACAATTTAACTTGTCTAGTTCCAAAAAGAAAACTATATCCAAGTCTATCCAAAATAGGTATTGACATCACTTTCCCACTGAGGGTATGTACGCCACATCTCGTAATTCCAACATTTTCCCCGTACTAACTCGCAATCTAACAACTCCTTAAAATTCACCAATTTCATACCGCCTCGCATGTACACGTATTACTTCAAACCAATGACTTCTTCTACTTATACCGCTTGCATAGAATTGCAAGCATGAATGGTAACACCACTATTTAACCACCAAGTATCAGATGACACGTCAATGACATTGGATTCAAAACAAACATTCACCCATTGATGATCATATAGCTAATTTTTCTCATTCTTTAAAAACTTGGTATATTTCTTACTAATAGTGATACAGAACTTTTGCATTCTAATCTTAGAATGCTTTCGTGGCTAAACAAACCCTCCATATGATTCTTTCTTCTTCATGATCATCAAACAATAATTATTAAATATCTCAATCCTCATAAAACTTATTCTCATTGGCGTAACCCTGGTAGTGGTGAGAGCTTAACCGCGCCGCTCACTTCATAATTGTCACCATCGCTTATGAGATTCAACCCATTGTTTTAATTAATCCCATTAAGTTTTGTGATGGCAGAAAACTGAGGAAAACTCAAAGTTGAAGAATAAACAAGAGAGTAATGTCAAAAATACAAATAAAACAAAGACATGCAAATTGCTTAATTCTTCGGCTTACCAAATGACCCACAAAAAGTGGTCACCAAATGTTAGAGTTTATAAAATACAAAAAGACTTATACACATGTAAGAACAATTCACCAACCGTTACAACCAAATGCTTCAATTTCCCATCGAAAGGGTAGTAAAATTATGCAGTTCATGACACTTAGTGAACTATCGTCACAAAACCAAACATCCTACCAATGACGTCATCGATAATGACACCTTCGACTATCCAGAGGCCGATCTAACAAATCGATGCTGCAGCACGGGAGCATCAGCACCGCAGAACATCAATTCCATTATCCAAGATGTATCAAACTCATGAGAGGAAATTCATGCATTCAATATTTCTAATTTTCATAAAAGTTCATAAAACATTCAATTTTATTCACAATATTATACTTCTTAGATTATTAGATACCACAAACATGTAAACATGAAGCAATATATGAAACAAAATAGTAAAATATTGCAAATTTTGGTAAAAATTTCAATTTTGATAAAGCACAAAAATTGTTTGAAGATGTGCCCTTTGTTTTATAGCAAAAAAGGCCAACCTTTCGTCTTTATCATTATTATTTTTTTACTTGGAGAAACAACATGGGCAAAGCTTTTTTTATTTTATTTTAAAAATCAGTGTCTTATGGTAAAGTGTACGATTCAAGGCATATGACATTGTTGAATGCCTCCACAATGGGCAAGGTATTTACCATTAGTGTTTGGCTTTACTGAAAGAATTGAAGAAGAAAAAATTACTCAACTTTATTGTTTATCTGTTTCCCCTTTTGGAAGTATTGGATCATAATCATCCAATAGGATGAAGAAAGTAGTTGCACAGTTTTTCTTTTGAAAAATCTACCTACACCTACACCTACACCAATGTTCATCAAAAGTCACTCACAAAAATCCTTTAGAATCCGACAAACATTCATTAAAGTCATTAGTAATAATGATATTATCTGATCCACGGATTTAATCAACCTATAAAAGGATATCAATAGGAATAGGTGCTGCAAAAAGACCAAACATTAAGTACATCCTGAATCAATGTTTCTGGATCTTTCAAATTCTACTGAGATCAAGCCCAAAAAGAATATTAACAAGGGGGTTGCATTCCTGCTCTAGATCAAAATCAGTCCAGAAAAGTTTTTCAAAATTTTCCTCAAAACGTTGAACACGACAATAAATGTATTGAACGTAATCTAAAACCAAAAATATGAAAAATATAAACTGGAGAAGCCAATACCAATTAAAGTAGCTCCCACATCAATTGCTAGATTATTTTTTGTACAATTTCATGATGATTTATTAAAATCTATACCAACTGATCAATGACAAAAGATCTAACAAATATTATAAATAATAATCCATTTGAATAGCAAGTTGTATATACTAAATTCTCAGAAGAGGCAGGCAATATAACCCCACATGATACGCACTATTTGACTCCTGCCATCATCTCCAAAACTGTGAGATAGATAAAAATTTTCCAAGATCAAGATTTATTTCTTCTCTCCAAAAAACATGTTCTACCAAACCCTGAATTTCGGCCAAGAGTATTTATTTATATATAAAAAGACAAGTTTAATGTAATAAAATTTCATTTAATTAGAATTATCAAAGTTATTGGGGTATATAGACAATTATATAACCTGCTGTAATTTGTCCATAATTAATATACACAATTATACAATTAAAATTATAATATAATTATGCTTACTCCATAATTAATAAATTAATCTAACAAAATATGCATATCATATTTCTTCTAATTACTTAAACATGTCCATCTGAAATAAATATTATAATTTTTTGTGAGTTTTTTATTTAGAAGGTAGGGATGAGAAATTTTCTATGTTTGTATGTTATTTAGTTTGTATCATAATAAATGCTTAATGTCACAGTTGAATCTAATCCACTTGTTGCCAGTGCCAAAAAAGAGAGATTAAATTTTGTATTTCCTTTTCATCATGTGGATTCATCTCATTGTTATAAAGGATTATCTTTAGAGCTTAAATACCCCTTGCTTTTGAATGAAAATTCCAAAGCTATTTTAGAAATGAGATGACATCGATCCCATCCCAACACACACTCGAATTTTGCTTCAACGACTTCACGTTACATTTTTGTAAAATCCATAATTTTTGAGATTCACCGTTAATAATATTTTGATTAAATGCCTTATTATTTTAAAAATAAATCGCTTTTTTTAAGAGATAACGTGAAATATTCGAAATTAAAATAATTACTATTTTTCAGAAAACATAGGAAAGATTATATTCATAATTTAAAGGTTTTGATACGTTTTGAACTGAATATTTCATTTGTTTTCCATGGAAACAACAGATATGAGTCAAAACTGAAGTGCAATACGACATGGGGCACTTAATGACGCATGATTTTGAAAACAAGCCCAATATTTTGATAAGCATGGCACATCCCCACCTGGGTGCCAAACACCAAGAAAAGGTTTTAAGTCATTCTCAGAATTGTTTCACTTTAGAGTCCTTTTGTCAGCACTTCAGATTTTGCCCTGTTTAGTAAACATCTTTTAATGTCATTTTTTTAATCTTCCAATTCAGAAACATATGCCCCCCTTAGCCATTTTCATTCAATTTCTCATAAACCCTAAACACCTTATTTTTCGACTTCATTACTTTTCTTGTATTATATATTATGTTTTTGGATTGAATCCCAGATCTCCCGTGAACTCATCCCACCCCTTTACCGCTTGACCTAGGCTGCAAGGCATCATACACACCGTTTTGAAATCATAATCTAAGAATGAAAAAAAAAGGGGACTAGTTATCATTATTTGATCTCAGCATACTCTCTATGTGATATCTCTATATAGAAGATTATTTAAAAATAATAGTTAACCCATTCTCTTCCTTTCATTTTCTTTTGTTTAAAGCCTTGACAAGTCACCAAATGTAGGTGGCCTAATCTTGCTTTAGGTCAATTGAAAATTCCCAACTTCAGAGATTAAGATACTAATATAATATCAAAAAACTAATAGGTGGTGGGGCGGTTATAGTCCCTAGGGTTGAGACATTAATTTTCTATGTTTGTTTAATGGGAAATTGAAGAAGGAAAGTTTTGGGTGGTGATGGAGTCTCAATTTTAATATGCCATGGATGAATAGAGGCCACTGCTTGGGGGGTAGTGGGGTCTTAAACTAACATGATCTGAAGAATCATGTTCCAAATCTAGCTAACTTCACTCTGTTTTCCTTTCAAAGATATGTTTTTAATTTAGGAGTGTGGTACTGGGGCTAGGAGGAATGAAGCCTAAGCTTACCATCATTTAATCAAAATTTAGAACTGAGAATTAAACTCCATACATATAATGGTGCACGTGTTTGATTCATCACCATCCAGTAATATGGAAGTTTGACAATTTGGACCATGTCATCATTCTCTGAAAATGCAAAAAACAACAACAACAAAATCACACTTCATTAAAACCCTTTTTATTCTTTTTTTTGAAAATTTTCAAGTGTTAAGAACAAATAAAAGAAGTAAAAAGTAAAAAGGAGATAAAGTCTCAAATGGACTGTATGGTAAAAGTGGATTGTCGGTACGCCAGCCTATAATGTTAATACTATAACACTGTAATCGTGAAATTAATAAAACGCTGAAAATATAAAAATAAAAATAAAGAATAAATTAAGGCCTTGTTCGAACCCCAAAAATATTAAAGAAAAGAAAATAGAGAGAAAAATTTAAGCAAGAATTAAAATAGTTAAACTTAATAGAATTAATTTTATACATTTATTCAAACTCATTTTATTTGTTTTCGCACAAAGGGCGAATTAAGAATAAAAACATATAAAATTTCGAGGAATTTCGATTATATTAGATTTTTTTTTATACTTTCCACTCGCTTAAACCAAATATGAGAAAGTTATTTTTCTTATATATATATTTCTTTTTTTAGTACTTTCTAGGTTTCAAACTAAGCCTTAGAGTCGAAGAAATAATTTTAAATGCTACTTCCCACTCCTGGATTATTTTTTGTTTTTTTTTTACATAAAATCAACAATTTCAAAATATAGAAGTTTGTAGTTCAATTTTTTTTTTTTTTTGATAACTGTTTCTTTCAAGAATCAAACATAGTCTTCATTTTAAACTTCTAAAGTTGTTAATTCCAACTCGACAAAAAGCCAAGAACTAGATAAAAGAAACGACCATTTGGCTATGGAATCTGCATTAAGGTCATGAGTTAAGTACTTCTGACCAAGAAACACGTAAACTCAAGAGAATGTCTATCGGTGGTTAAACTCCAACAAAATGAGCTGATTACATAGTCAAATGGGCTGAAGACAGAGAGAGTTTGCACTATATTCTGTCTATATAATAGTTTCTCAAGAAACAAACAAAGCCTAAAATGTGGTGGCAAGAGGTCACTTTCGTGTAGAAAACATGGACTTTGTTAATAAGAAGCATGAGAATCATTTTTATGGTGGAAAGCAAAGAAACGTAACAACAGCTACTACAAAGAAATGACAATACATAGCAAATGTCAACATACTCTTCAGACTTTTTGATGATTGGTAATGACTTTCTTTATCACAAAACACTTATAGTGCAAAGCAAAATGAGAGGCAATTTTTTGTAAGGTGCTGAAGAATGTAAGGGAAGGGTGGAGTGGTTTTCTTTTATGGTAGGATTCATACGCCCCTCATTTTCTAGCGCAAATGATACTCGGCACATGATGTCACAAATTCCTTTGGCAGGTCAATTATCATTGGATGGATCCTAGTTCATAATAATGCAACCTGTCATATATTATATAATTAGTGGCAGAGACGACATGGCTGAGTAGAAACAAAACATTATCTAGGAGAGAAGTATTACAATGTCAGTGTAGCTGCATTACTGGTACTTTAAAAGCATCCGCAGAGATAAACAGGGGCAAAGTTTAACTAATCATACATAAACCACAAGAAAATGGATAAACAACACAATCCCACTTGAAAAGAGGTCATAAAACTAGAGAGAAAATGCATCAACAAAATTGTTGACCTTTTCTGTTTTAAAACGCCCAACAACCACTTTGCCGTCCATCGTAGCAAAGAATTTCCCAGCCTCAGCGTCAAACGATATACCTAAACGTTAATGCAAATGAGAATTTGTAAATCAAAGATCCTCAGATCTTCATGATCCTTCTCACGTTGTCCGCAACTGAGACTGAACCTTTAATGATTAATACCGCCTGATGGTGTCATAATTTTAAGGTCTATGACTTCACCACAAGACATAATGGATACCGAGTGCCCTAACTCTGTTGTCTGTCTCAACAAAGCTGCCCCAACAAGCTCCAATCCTAAAACAATCGTGAGTATTCTTTTGTTTTCACGTTGAAACTGAATCGATCGGTGACAGCCATAACTGGGTAGTCATCATATTTTCCAACAAATAATTAACTCAGAATACCTCATACATATTATAGCAACCTTCCCCAAAACGTCCATCCAAGAGGGTTGTCCCCAACATGAGAGCCTCTCGCACTCTCTTCCTAAGATGATTACTTATTCATACAGATCTCCTGATGGGCCAAGTAATGATAAGCTAGGACTTTTTTTTTTTGATATCTGATAATCTTATAGACTAGTCACACAGCACTTAAAGGAAACATGATTTACTCTTCTTGGAAATAAATAGATAATCCTCAGAATTGCAAACAAAAGAGTTTAATACTGCCAATGTACAAAGTTAAGAATGAGATAAGGTTAGTGGAAAAAACCACAAAAAACTATAATGAATGCTTAGGGAAGAAATTTGTAGAGGGAGAATTTTCTCTTGGCACTGAAATCGTATCTTGACTTATTCCACCTACCAAATGAGATAGGTGATCCAGAGTAGAGAAAATATATTTCTGATGCCCTGCCAAGACATCAAAATCGTGGCACTTTCACAAACAAAACACCGACCTCACCATACTTATGGCTTCTTCGTATGACCACAAATATTTTTAGCTTTCTCAAATGAATTCTTAGTAAAGCAAGCAATCTCATGATATATATCTATATTCTAAGAACTTAACCTTCAAACTTCCTTCAAAGTTAATAAGTTCTTCACCAGACTTCTCGCATTATAAATGATATCATGATCCATGATGTTTTGAACTCAGCCCAGGTCAGCCATCACCAAAATTGCTGCCCCCAATTAACCAAACCTGTGAGTGTCCAATAATCTAACTTAATAACAGGCATCCGTAGATGGTGAAATGCAAACTTAAGACTGCAAATCTGAAATCAATGGTTATTACCATTGGCACTCAGGTAAAGAAACGGTTATTTTTAACTTGTTCACCAACGTATAAAGCGGAAGCACAAATCATATGGTACAGTTGACCACCCAAGAAAAAAAGCAAAAATAAAAACAAGAAGGAGGTGGAGAATGAAACTACCAAAGGTCAAAATCTCTTTAGTGACAATTCTTCACAGGTAGTAACATCATAACGAATAAGGCAATGGTGCAGCACTGTTAAACTCCTGACTTTCTTTATAGTCCTTATATGAACACGTGTATCAAGTCACCTGGCTTCACACTAATCAGTGTCAGAAATTCAGAATATCTATCAAAAGAGCATTATTTTCTCTGAAATAACACACCTAACTCTAATAATTTTTAAAATTCATTTAATTGCTGAATATGTGAAATAGAAAATTTATTTTTCTCAAGATAAAATTATGAGTATACACAGAAAATGACTGTGAGAAAGTAACACAAAATTACTTCCAATATTTTTTCATATTTTTGCATTCCATAGAAGGTGAGGGAAGACTTATCGTAGAATGCTTTAATATGGTAGATGTCAACTTTATGATGGCACTTAGAAAAACTTGTATGCTCCAGGTAATAACCTGTACGGAAAATGACTTAGTTTTATTGGATTGTTTATTCATTTAATTTATATTCACACATCCTTATTTTTTAAATGTAAGTGATTCATAACGTAACTTAAGATTTAAATGCAACTTAATATTGATCGCTGGGATATTGATATTCTACCGTACCATTTTTTTATTTTTCTTTTCTTGGTTTACCTTTTTTGGAGATATAGAAATTGGCAAACTGATATGTGTGAGATATATGTATATACATATATATATATATATATAAAGGCTCAAGTTGCTAAGAGATGGTGGGATGGACATAGGAGAGATAGGGTGGGTGCGGAGAGACCAGGCAATGAAACACAAACCTTGTAAAACAAACCTACTTATAGCCTACTAAACATGTTATGGTCCACCTGCAAATGATCTGAACATATGGTGAACATTAAGTTCACATCTTAACCCTAACAATGCCCACAAAGAATCAGCACGCTTGTTTCCTTTCTTCATATCTTGATCACCCCATAATTTGCAGAGCTTAAATAAACATAGGAAATTCCACCCTTCATTATGGTGAAGATCCAAATTTAGAAGGATCGCTGCAAAGCTCTAGGATCATCAAAAATGACATCTTGGACTTCAATTAGAACTTGACAGGAGTTAAGGACGTGATCAAGGCTTGAAGAAGAGTTTGAATAAGTCAATTATTGGTTTTTATTATAATTTCTAAATTCTAGTTTGATTTGGAGTCATGTTTTTAATTTAGGAGTTGTTTATTCAATTTAGAAAGTTTTGTTTTCCTAGTCAAAGTAGGAGTTGCTTTATTCAATTTAGAAAGTTTTGTTTTTCTAGTTGTAAGTAGAGCTTGTTTTATTCAATTTAGAAAGTATGAGGCCTATATATACTCCTCTTAATGTAGTCTTTGACAAGGCCTGTTGACACTGCTTTCTTAGATTTTTAAGAGTTCTCTTATCTCAAGGGTGAATTTCCTGAGTGGTATTCAAGTGTTTAACCTTAGGCTAATTCCTCGTGGAAGCGGGCAGATATATCTTGTTCTCTAATCTCTTGGGTGGATTCCTTTGAGTGACGAGTTGGTGGCTTCTTATCTCCTGGTGGATTCCTTGGGTGACGAAGTAAGTTCCTATTCTTCTACTTCGTCTACTTCTTCAAATTTCACTCACTTCTCAACCTTTTATGTAATCAATTCAACCACAAACTCAAAATCCTTTTCAAATCTTATTCCATACTTCTAAACTCTTTCCATATACTTGTTTCACCAGAAATCCCCAAATCATGCATAGTCTTAACCTATCTGTAGAAAACTTGAAGATCGCAACCAGTTAATAAACAAGATTGGTTTGCATCAAACCAAACCCGAACCTTTCCAAACCCAAAATCGATCATTCAAAACCTTAATTTCATAATACATAAACCTCAAATAATCCCTATAACCTTTGAGAACAGACCTGTTCCTTACCCTTTAAAGTTACATCCTATACCCTTAAACTACCACAAACCTATCCCCAATTTACCCAAACCATTAGATCATCCATCACGGTCTCGTCCTTGCATCAAAGTGGTATCAGAGCTCATGGTATGATGACTGATCATAGGCTAAAAGGCGTTCTTGGTGTTAGAGATAAGAGTTCTACCGCGTTTAGTCTGCTCACTTGCCATGAGTGTCATATTGTTGATCTCGAGATTTTGTTCAAACATCTACAACAATGTCCGGTGTTTTTACAAAATCATAGCGTCTATGGAGAACTTGATGGAATGTGGCGAGAAAAGCACAAAAATCAAGAGGAAAATATATTTCTTGTTGAGATTCTTTGCAACCTAGTCACCTCCCCAAGGGTTTCGGGCAATATGAAGGTTAAAGGTGTGTATGCACTAGACTATGATTATCATGGGAGAAAAGATTGCTACTACCGAATGAAGACATTATGAGAAAGGTAAATATATTTAAGGTTTAAGATTTAATCCAAAACTTGACATTCTAGAATTCGATGGAAGAATTGATGTCGAGGAATTCGCCGTTTAATATAATGAGCATGCCTTTGAATATTATAACGCTGAGCACAAAGAAGTGAAGTTGGTGGCATATCAATATGTAAAAGGAATGCTCCATTTGCGGAAAACTTTAAAGAGACAAATACAGAAAGAGAAAAGAAGATTGAAACTGGGGAAAAGACGAAGAAAGAGTTTCCAGGAAATGAGGTACCTTCCACTAACTATCATCAAGACATTTATCTCAAAATTCAGAATTTAAGCAACAGTAAGATTCTGAGTGTGAGGAGCATTCAAACTTATGCCAGAATGGATACTGTAAGGGGAGGCTTGTAAGTGGCCAGAAACATATAGCTCAGCCATTACTCGGGTTCAGATTTGATACATAGAGTTACTTTTTCATAAACCATATCATAGTCTTCAAGATGCGATGGAACTTGCTTTGAAGGCTAGGCTCAAAACAAGTATGGAAATTCTACTACAACTAAGAGGTGGCAAAGAAGGTTTTAATGAGTATTCAGATTTAACTAAAGAAGAAATTAGCCCCACTCCTCAAGTAAAGAGTGAAGTGAATCAAGAATCGACTTTTAAGTCAAGGATGTATTTTAAGTGCCAAGGGTTGGGGCATATTATTTCTGAATGTCCTAATCAAAAAGTGGTTGACCTAGTTAAGGAAGATGAAGTAGAGGAAGATGTTAAAGAGGTAGTTGAATCCAAACACGAGGAAGTGGTTGCCGTAGTTGTGGAAGATAAAGCTGAGAAAGGAGATGTTAAAGAGGTAGTTGAATATAACAATGTGCAAGAAGAGGAGGAGAAATTTCAAATGTTCAAAATTCGAGGTAGAGAAGGAAATCAAAGCTCTGCTCATATGTGATGGCTGGGGTGGCTGTTGAAGAAACCAAAGTGAGAATGAACCCACAAAATCAAGCTGTTTTGTGAAGGAAGGTGGAAGCCTTGAGTAGAAAACATGCTTTATTGACTTCCATGCAAATTAAGGTAGTTTGAACCCCAGATGGTCAAGATCGTCCAAGGTTAGATTCAATTGGGACTAAGAAGCTACAATGAGGTAGTTTCAAGAATTCAGAAGAAATATGTGAAGCATGTAATGCCAATTAAGCATGGTGCCATCGAGTTTGGTGCTTTAGAGACTTGGTTTGGGTATATCTCTTGAATGTTGATATCATGGCTTGAAATTTGGAAGGCTAGCTCAAGTCAATGGTGGTAGATTGACCTTTCAAGATCATTGAGAAAATTGAAGAGAATGCTTCGCAGGGGTCGAGCAGCTGTTTCAAACACTATGATATCTCACTTACATTCAATGGTCAATGACTGAGGTCTTTACTATGTGAAGACTTAAGGGCAAGTCTTTTTTTCCCACTGCTGGGATTGATGTGAGCTTCTTTCAACAAATATTGGGAATTCACCCTTCATTACAAAGATTTAGATTTTAGCGTTGCAAAGCTTTATAGATCATCAAACATAATATCTTTGAACTTCACTTAGATTTGAAAGGAGCGGGCACTTGACTGCACTCTGAAGAAGAGTTTAATAAGTCAATTATTAGTTTTTATTATCATTTCTAAATTCTAGTTTGATTTGGAGTCATGTTTAATTTAGGAGTCAGACCAATTTAGAGTTTTGTTTTCCCTAGTCAAAGTAGAGTTGCTTTAATCACTTAGGTTATTCTTCCTACCAAAGTAGAGTTGCTTTATTCAATTTAGAAAGTATGGGGCTTATATATACTCCTTCTTAATAGTCTTGGATGTGTAGTCAAGTTATTTAATACTTTCTATTTCTTTTTAAGAGTTCTCTGTTATCTTATCTCAAGCGGATTCCTGAGGATGAGTTCGTTGCTTCATCCCTGCCGGATTCCTTAGGTGGCGGGCGATGCATATTCTCTTGCTCTCTGGCCCCCATGGGCATTCCTCACAGTGGTGAGTTCGTGGCTTCTTATCTCTCTTGGGTGACGAAGTAAGTTTCTATCCTTCTAATTCCACTTCTTATACTCCTTCAAATTTCATCATCTTCTTTTTAACCTTTCCATAACCACCCTCCAACCACAACCCAAAAACTTTCAAAATCTTGTTCCATACTTCTAAACCCCTTCCACATACATTTTTCTACCCTGAGAAACCCCAAATTGCAGGTGATAGCCCTGGAAACCAACTTAGAAAACTGGAACAGAAAACTGGCAATACAAAAACAAGGTCAAGCTTTTGCATCAAACCAAACTCGAACCTTTCCAAACCTAAAACTTTAACCTAAACCTACTTCACTGATAATAAACTCTAAATAGTTTTATAACCTTTGAGACCAAAGGACCTCGTTTCTCACCCTTCAAAGCATCATATACTTAAACTACCACAAACCCATCCCTAACTTTCCAAACCAATCATTCATCATGGTCCCCTGCCCTGACATCTTTCACTCTCTCCTTTTTCCTTCCCCATCCCCAACCACAAATTCCTCATCCCATCAACACCCTTACCCGAACTAAATCATCTAATTTTTTATTTATTAATATTTAATTTAATTTTAATTTTATGAATAAAATCAGTGTGAAAAGTGTTTTGATGGGGTGAGGGTGTGGTTGGAGGTAGGGACTAGAGGGAGAGAGGAGAGAGGGATGGGTGATCCAGGAGAGATGAGAGACGAGGGATGAAAGAGGAACACGTGGTTTCCACATGATAGGCATTTGATGTTACCGTTCCACCACGTGTTTCAATAATTTTGGTGGCCTTGTAACATGTTTGGTAGGTTATAGAAAGTGGGTTTCTATTTTCCTCATTTGAGGTGTTTCATGCCATGTAAACATATTTCCCAAATTAAAATTAATAGCTATGAGAACTGGCTTAAGAAGTAAAGAGGGGGAGGGGGTCAGGGTGAAAGGAGGTGTCCCCAAGATCTAATGTCATTTTTTGATTACGAGATTTCACCCTATGGGTAGTAAACTTCTTTCCACCTGACTCAACCTTGGACCCCTTTCTCATGCTCGTGTTTATTCAAAACTAGCGAACGTTCTACCACTAACCAGGATGACATGTGGGTCTTAAGATCTTTGCAGTCCTTGCGAAAAATAGAAATGCTACAATTATGTGTTAAACAGCAAGATGAAACAAATTAAATTAATAAAAAGGTAGGACATGGAACCTAAATTCGAATAAAATCATCCCGGTTTTTAAACCGAGCTTTACCTTATTTATTTAAATTTCAACTGGCTCCATTGTAGATTAGGTATAGGGAGTACTGAAAAAAACCCTCCAATTACCACCCCAATTTGAGTCATGTTTATTCTATCACTTTTATGTAATACAAAAATTGTAATTTTTTAAAGAGTATTAAAAAATCAATTTTAGCTGGAAATATTCATTGTTTTTCTTTTTCTATTTTTAACTTTTAGACTTTGTAAATAATTTCATCATAAAATATATCTTGATCTGCCTTTAATTTTGCAACAATACAAATGGTTAACTATTAACTAACAAAGTTGAAGAAATGATGATTTTCTGTTATTAACCCCAAATCCTAAAAACTTGAGTTTCAGGAGAGTTGATCGTTTAACGTGGTATCCAACTACCTTTGACAAGAGGTCATAGGTTTAAATCATTTCTCGTAAATTTAATATTTATGTTTTGTTCTCGACTTCCTAGGCCACGGTATGAGATTGCATGCATGAGAAAGAGTAAGTGGTTTGATATTCATAAAGCATATCCTTTAAAATAAGTCCTTAATATTATCTTACTCTTTTGAAAGCTAATGTTTATAATACAAATGTGAAAAACTACTCCACTGACGTTTTAACTAACTGAACTTCACTGTGGACTAATATCTTTTTTTTCAAAAAACAAATAAATATAATTATTGTTTGAATCTAAGCATAAATGGTGATAGGTTTTACATTGTGAAGATCTTAGGTCCAATCCAAAGAATTAATAATAACAATGCAATGCTAAAGTAAATGGAAGTAAAAAAAAACTTAAAAATAATAATAATAAAATTTTCAATAAAATAAGCCCTCAAAAAATTAAAAATAAAACAAAGTATTTTAGATTTAAAAACAAATATCTCAATTTGTTTTTAAGTTTTTTTTTATATTTTTTATTGGGTACATGATACAATCTATTTAAGTTCTTTTTATTTATTTATTTATTTTTATAAATTAGGTTGATTTTATGATACCGTTGCAAAACATGAAAGACATGGTAATTGTTTGACGTTATTCCCATGAACTCCCTCATGACAACTATGGAAATAAACATTTTGCCAGCATGACATTTCATTGCTTTTACATGACTTTACTAATATAAAAATACACATACACCTTTCCTATAAAGAATATCAAATAATTAATTGAAAGTTTTTATAGATTATTGAACGTTAGTTTTACCATTGAGAATATATTATTTAAGTTAGAGTTTCCACCATTTTTTTACATGGCCCACTTTGTATATTACATTGTAGAGCTCCATTTTGATTCGAGATATTCTCTCCGTATACTATCCCACTTTTTACCTCATCCCACCTTTTTCCAATTGAGGGATGTCTTAAAGACTAGAGTTTTCACCTTTGCAATAGTAAAATAAGATATTGGAGGATATTAATACTATGTTTATCTTTCTTTTGATAGGTGAAAAAGCTAACTTCTTCATTGAGTTAAAAAGAGAGCTAGGCATGCAAACCCACTAAAGCCATGTGAGTATCAACAAAAAAACAAAAGAACAAAGAAGGCAAACCCAAAGTCTATAGGGAGTAAACAAGGGGAACCTCTGGCCAAATACAAAAAAGTGGAGAATGGCTAACAAACCGCCCCTCAAAGAAAGCTAACTCATAGCAGTTCGCATGTACAAACTTGAGAGATTTTTAACAAAATAATTATTCACATTTGGGTTAACCCCAAAACAAGAGGGAGCTAATGATAGGGTGTTTTAGTCTAGGTTGAGGAAAGGAATGTCTTCAAACACAATTATATTCCTTTCTTTCCATATAGCCTAGTATATGCCTAAACGTAGTCGGCAACACAAATTTCTTATGCTCTTTCTTTCACAAGGAGTCGTCCTAGCCGTGAGAGTGAAACCTTTAACTAGGCGTAGGTGTAATTCAAGTGATGCCTAAAACTGCTACATAACTCCCATATTAGAGGACAATGGATCAAAATATGCCTAAAACCGATTTTATATTTCTTTTATATCAATGGGTTTAATTTTCATGATATTGATATGAAATACTAAAGTCATAATATATAGTTGGTTAGTATTATTTTTATGCTCACAATAGTCACAGTGTTAGTTTCATAATTTAACATCAATTACATAACGTTTTGGAATGAATTCCTACTTATTAACTCTATCATTGACATGGATGTTTTGAAGGGTTTCGTGGGAGGGCAATTCTTGCCAAAGAGTGAATGAAATACAAAAATCCACAATTAAAACCCATACAAGGACCCTAACAGCATCAAACCGGTTCTACAACAGTGAGGCAAGGGTGTAGGGATTACCTTGTGTAGGTTCCAAAACTAAGCTGGTGGTCGGGGCAGCTTTAGGATCGGGGCTTAACCAAGTCCTAGGTTTGCCTCTTAAATTTTATCCACACTAAGAGTAAGCCGCTGACAACCTCCAAGTGCAACGGTCTCGAAAGGGTCCCAAGCGCTGTCCCAATCCATGAGAAGCCAAAGTCCAGTAGTTCCTCAATCTCCAGAACACTTTGGTTTTCTCATGAACTCCCTTTCAGTTGTCATCATTTGGGTGGTTTCCATAGCATTCTATTTATAGGAAAACCCCATCATGTCTAATGACCAAATGCCCCTTACCTATGATGATAAAAAACACGTATCCCTATGCTATGGCGAATCCCACACTCCTAAGCCGAGGTATGAAGCCCAAGCCTCTATCTCTAGGTGAGGGCTTTCTTGACGTGGGATTCCATTAATCCCGCATTTCATCTATGAGAATTAACTCCCCATACTGATCACATCCAAACTGGCTTACATATATTAGCCCCACAATTTCGGCAAGTGTGTGAGAATCTAATAGGGTTCCGATTAGTGTTGGCCACTTGATTCAACTATTGAATTAAGCAAGTCAAGATTGGTATCTAGCAACCCATCATGACCCCCAATTGATCTGAGTCACCTGTCCGACTTCATAATTCTTCCTGAGCAGACAAATACCGTGCACTATTCTTTTACCAAACTATACCCCCACTGGTCTAGATGATAATAATTGTGGGTAGCTCTACTAGATCGGTTATGCCACACCTAGCCCAAGTGAGAGCTTTGGTCTGTCCCCTGCATTCATCACTCAACTGTTATGCACTTTGAAGACACTCCTCAAGGTATCTTTAACTCGGCGTAGATTCCCGAAAGTAATGATTCGACAAGAGGTCAGTGTACTCTCCCTTATCGTGAGTGGCGACCTTTGTTAGCTACCAATTACCCCTAAACACACCTCAAACTAGTACCCAATCCTCATCCAATGAGCGACCCTAAAAGGCCAATGTGATTATCGTTACGTGATCGACATCTAAGATATTCCTGCACTTCGTCTGGGCGATTACTGCGACCATTGCTATGATGAGACAACCACCCTACATTTGTCACATCCATATGATTGTCTCATTATAGGTCCTCATGTACTTAACTACTTCTAGCAAGTATCCACACGCCAACTTGATCTAATCTTTGATCTACTATTATAGATCTACTACTTGATCCGGGGAATCAAGCTAGATACACATGCTACTTATTCGAATCAATAACGCCTACTATTGATCCATGACTAGGTGGGATAATTTAGACACTAATATAATTTGCAATACACATATAAATTCCATTATCACATCCCATCATGCCAAGGTTATGTATCATGGACTTCATTAATTCGATTAAAGATCTATATATCAATTCAATCGATGAATACCGAATTAACGAAGAAGCCTTTACATATTAAATAATATGTTATGCGCATAATAAGTGCACGGTGATTGCCTTTAGGAGCACTTCTTAACATGTTTCAAGTCCTATGTTTGAGAACTGGTACATCTATCGTAATAAGTAGTTTGTTTTAGAACAAAGATTATTATACATAATTCAAAATATAATGAATTTCAATATTAAATTAGATTTACGAGGTTTAACTAAATAATTATTTAATTTTAATTTTTTTAATTAATTCACATATTTTATTGATTGGATTAAATTAGAGATTTCATGCTCTGCTTAGGTGCATTTATGGTCACTTGTCGCTTCTTATAATAGTGTTTGTAGCCAAAACATTTTCCCTGACGCTTTTATCAAAAACGTTTTTATAGGAATTCGAAAAAGTGATTCTACAAAAGTTTTTTGTAACATGTTGCATACTTATAAAAACGTTTCTATATCATTAAAATGATGAAGACATTTAATATCTAATTATAAAAATAGGATATGATAATAAATAATATTTTTTTATAACAAAAGTATATAAATACATATTGTTTAGGCTGGATTTTTGGTCAAGAACATACAAAAGTACGGGAATTAGTAGAATGCAAAGAGGTGATGCCAGAGAAATCATAAATATTTCAAACCTAAACGATATTTAATTATAATCTCATATCCAAAAATGGATTCTAGTTCCCAGAGTTCAAGGAAAATGTTTTGAAAATTGAATTGTACTTATGTTTCATATTAAAACTAAGAGAAACAAGTTGAAAAATAGGTAAATTTATTGTACAATTTAATTGGAAATGGAATTATTAAAGCATGAAAGCTTTGAAAACAAATACTTGAAATAAAATAAGCTAGAAATCGAAATATTGTCATGTGAACATAGAAACCATAAGAAATGCTCACTGGAAAGGTCAAGTTGATGATTGATCTACAAATATTTCCTCCATACAGAGCCCTCCTTTATAGTACTTCGAATTGTCGAGCTCCACCTTCTCCAATAACTACCACGTACCTACTACTACAGACGTCTGTCTCCGGAGTCATTTATCCACTGATAACACTTGCTCACGCCTGAGACTGAGCTGGCAGCAAGTCATTCCACTGACTTAAGACAAGTCTTACCATTATGAGTTTGGTCACTTTTGACGCAAATGGTAAAAATTCTAGAAATGTCCTCGACCTTTCATAGGTTGATTATCGCTGATCGGGGCTTTGGAGTGGGTTGGGCTCGACATAACCACGGGCTCCATTCCACTACCCGGCCAAACACTATATCCAAAGGCAATTAATTACCTGGGCTAAAAAATCAGAATGCAGTGCAAATAATTACTCTCTCACATACAATACATGGCCCAGGCCATGTTTGTATGAAAGCTGAGAAGGTCAAAGGCTCTCCTCTCTCCCTCTCTCTCATCATCTGGACAAGGGAAGCCTATAGCTTAATCTTACCCCTTGATGTGATTACTGTCAGAAGAACGAGCAAACCCGAGCCTCTACTCAGATGAGCTGAAAGTCAAAAGTAATACCTTGAGAAAAACTCTCCTCTAATTTTTTCTTCAAACCCGCAACTTTTGATCTTCCTTCTTCTACCTCCGTATCAAAGGACTCTCCTTTGGGATTTGGAAAGTTCATTTTGATTTACGTATAAAACATTCCATATTCTCCTCTCCACCTTCTTCTTCTTTATCTTTTTCCTCAAACCCATTTTTGGCCAAAAATTCCTGCGCTGTTGGTGAAGATGTTGTTGCTTCTTAAACCGACGCCATCAATTATAGCTCAAAGCAACATCGCTAAATCTCAAACGGTCGAGCGGGACGACATTCGGCCGATGTCCCAAATGACGCTGCGGCCCCATCAATCCTCCTTCACAAAGAGCCTGATTTTTTCTAATATATTTAAGAATCCTGATCTTATTTGTACTGGGTGGAGGTAAACTCACCTATTTTTAATCCATTTTTCTGGCATGTTTTTAACAATTTTAGATCTATTTGTATGCCCAATTATGAAATATTCACCAACTTTTTGTTTTGCAGGAGTTAATTAAAATGTAGAGAATCCCAAAGAGGAAAAGAAGAAAAAAGAGGAAATGTACCAAATTGCGGTTACGACACAATTTTATAATGTCATGACACAAAATTCAAGCAAGCCACAAGAAATATGTCGTAGCCAGCAATTAAATGTCACAATAAAGCTCAAAAAGAACTCAAGCCTAAAGAGCTTCGCCGATTAACTCGGTTGTTATCAGAAAGTCAGTTTGGCCAACCTCAAATCTATCGCGACATACATAAGGTCAATGGTGAAGAAATTGTGTCGCGACATTATGTCCTGGTGTCGCAGTTTGCGTGTTGGGTAAAAGACTAATGGATGAACTCTGTCAGCGATAAAGTACAATTTCGTCTCGACGTAAATATCAAGAAGGCAACACGTTAGCTAAACAAGTGTTTTATGTTGGCGACAGTTTCCAATATCAAGTCAACTCAAGGAAGAACTGCTATCGCAACAAAGAAAAATCCTACTAAAGAACATATCACGACCACGACAAAGAGCAACACAATCTCTATCGCGACAAAGATTATTTCTGTCGCGACAAACAAAACATAGCGAGGCACCTCGCCCGCGAAAGAAGTCGAAGAGCAACACAAGAAGAATTACGACAGAGAATTTTATGTTGTGACATAGAAAAACAATCATCAATAGAAGGCATCAATCTGCCATCTAGAAATTTTACATCGCACAATAAAAGGCATGGAAGAATGAAAGTTAGTCATTTAATTTAAATTGAAGAAGAATTGAGATGAGCCAAGGTAACCGTATCGCAACAAGGATTTCTATGTCACAACCAATGTACTCACGCCGCTAACCAAGAAGAAGAGAGGTCATCTGCCGCAATTGCTAAGGTATTATGGTCGCTGACTGATATGGCTCTTCGCCACGTAAACGATTGATAATCAAGAGATATTTTGTCATGAAACGTAAGACTCGATCACAAATGTAGTAGACAGTTAAAAGAAGAAAACGTCACTGCTCATGTAAAAGAAAAATTATGTCATGACAGGATCCAAAGTGCTGTGGAGGACATGTTAGTCAAGCAGAAACAAATCGCAGCCGGCGACACAAAGCAACTATGTTGCGACATAATTCATGACTTGCTACACTTCACACTGGGCGCGACAAGATCAAAGTGAAGGTCGCGATAGAACTCAAGTAAAATCTCGTAAGTTTAGTCGCGATGTATGCGATTTACGCCATGACGAGGCCAACGACAAGGATTTAGCAAGATCGCGACATAATTTTATGTTAAGTAATAAAGCGATCACCTTCAAATTCTCGATCCACAATGGCCACGAAGTGCGGGCCCAACATTGAAAGTCATAAATAAAGCATCTAAAGTACTGTGCAAATTTTTCTGCATGCTTCCTGTGATTTTAGGTGGTTGAAGACTCTTGTAAATTTTTATTTTTATTTTTTATATTTTATTTTCCATTTTAGTAGATTAAGCTCAATATAGTTTTGTTTTGTTAGTTTTCCTTTAATTTTCTGAATTTAGGTATTATACTGAAGTGTAGCTTTGAGTTGGTATTTCTTTATAAAATCTTCTTTTCATTTACTGTTTGATTTAAATGGATGTTGGATGGTTTTTGGAGTTCATTTATTTCGCTTGTTATGTGATTTGAATTTTCCTCGATCGCTTGAAGGTCACTCGATATGAGTAAATCAGCTTTTGAAAAGTCGAGCCTAGCCGGAAATAAATACTGAGATGAATATTTTGCCATAAGGTGGAAGAAATCTTTAATTAGAATTCTCTAACTTATTTGATTGGTATTGTTTATAATTTACTTGTTCTCGCATTTCAAGATCATGTACCACAAATGCGTAAGGTGGTACTTCATATCTCACTCGTATTTCCAAGAGGCCCTCTCGAAAGACACGTGACGGAGAATCTTGAGAGTGTAGAGCGGTTCCTTGTAGGTATGGTAGACTAATACTATGGAACTAATGAATCCTCGAAGATTACTAGATAGATCACCAACTTACTTATAAGTCGAGATAAAGCCGGAATGGCATCTATTTAATCACTCAAAGGTCTCTTCTCTTTATGATGGATTGATTCTGATCCCGTGTTAGCTGAGATCTAATCAAAGAGACAGTACTTGGCATCGGCGTGTAGGATGAGGGGTGTCAATCAAATTGAGAAGGCTTGCACAATATCCTCGTCTATGGGGCAAGAGAATTCTTTAAAGTCCATGATTCAGTATTTAGTAATAAAAAGGAAAAAGACTTAAATTCTTAGAAAGAGAGTTATATATTACAAGTAACTGATTAGAATCATGTCTTAGAAATGAATATGAACCTTTAATCAGTTAAAAGTATGGTTAAGGGAGAAATCCAAACTATACTACTTTGCATCTTTGAAAATTCAGTCGTAATCATGAAGTTGAGTTGCAATAGAAATGATGCAAGTAAATTGATTATTATTATTCAACTATGTCTAGTTGGTGCTCTACTTAGTGAATCCTCAACCCCAATTTTCTTAAACTTACGCTTGTATATTTAAGATCAGCCTAAGACTACATTTTAGTTTTTTTATCATCATACAATGAGTTCAAATAGTAATGATCTTGGCAAATGAGTATTTAGTTTTGATTTATCATATGTCTTCATGAGAACTTATATCTGAGTGCAATATCCACTTTTATTACTTGTACGACCTATGCACTTGCAAAGGATTTAGACCCACAAACACAATTCACTAAAATAACAAAAGAAAGAATAATTCCATCTTTTCATACACATGGTAAGTTCTGTTCAAATAAGTTTTTCATACACGGATTAGTCAGTCCTTTGGTATAAAGATATATTTAGATATATTTACTGGTCTACACTTTTGCTCATATGAGAGGGATGATAAATTTAAAGATCAACATTCTAACCAAAAGGATTTACTAATTGGACATTTTTCTTTGATATTATTTTTAAAAATCACAACAAGCTTAATTAGTAGCTAAGGTTTACTGAGATTATTTTTCATATGAGCTTAATGGATATAACGCATCCAGCAGACCATCGATCTTATGTTTATTTTAGGAAGAGTTTAACTAGAAGACTGTACAGACTCGCTCTAGATATTGAAATTGAGAGAACACTACGTAATTTAGGAAGGATCACTATAAAAACAGCATAAAATCAAAGAGGGTACATCAAAATATTCCAAGAAGAATATAAATAAAGCCAGGAGATAAACCTGAGCCTAATACTATGAAGGAATTTTGGGAAGACCTGGTATCTGAAGGAGAAAGTAATTTCATAGTAAAGACAAACTCTATAAATTGAAGCCAACATTTTGGAGCTGAAGCCAACATTAATTCATTATGGTGAACAAATTACGCTTCTATAGGACACCTGGTCCGAGATTTTTCAATGAGCATATGGTATCGCTTAGACAACAACATAACAGTTTCCAATAGTAAGTGAGATCATAAGTAATCAAGCTGCAGCTCTTCCCCTTTTCGCTGAGAGATGTGGTAGCAACATGGTTTGATTCATTGCTAGTGGGATCAGCGAACACTTGGGAAGGGTTGGTGGAGGCTTATATGAGCAGATTTTTTTCCTCCAGCTCTAACTGCTGAGAGAATAGGAGAAATAATTTTCTTCAAGTAGGGAGAAGAGGAGAGTCTCTATTATGCATGAGAGAGATTCAAGAGATTGCTGAAAAGATGTCCTATGTATGGAATAAATCTGACCACACAGATGGACATATTTGATCATGCAACAACAATATGCTCTCAAGGGGGTATAATGATGCAATCCCACCGTGGAGCTTCTTAAAGAAGAAGGTGGAGTATGGTAACCTGTTGGGCTGACCTTGCCAAATGCAATTATATGCTCCATCAAGCCAGTGACAAAGAATAATGGCGGGAAGTGGTCTTATTGAATTCAACACTGACGTACCAAGAGAAGCAAGCCGACACACTACAGAACAAACTGGGAACAAAGAGAAGAGAATGCATACCTGCAATGAAGTGAGCAGTACATAAAGGAGAAAGAAGAATCCGCTGCTAAGGCCGCAAGATTCTATCAGCGTCGAGGAGCATAGGACCTAATGCCCAGGAGCTACACCTTTAAGCCTAACTCCCAACCTCGCACACACTATACACCAAAGACTGGCGGAACCCAAAGCAAAGCCATGGTGAGGAGCACATCAGGCTCTGTGACCGGACAGAATCATTAACGTTTAGTTCCTGGTCCATCTACCGAAGAATAAATAACATAATAATAATATTTGAGAACATCGGGCCTGAAGGAATCAGAATCTTGAAGACTTAGATGTCAGCTCATGGGGGGAAAAACAAAAGCACTCTTGAATAGTGCAATGATAAGATACTTTTCCCAATCTCAGAGAATTTATAGAGATGAATAGAATTGTGTTCTCGTCAACACCAATGATTCTTTGAAGAATATGGAGATGCAAATAGGGTAGTTGGCCCTAACTATGCAGAATCAGTCCAAGGATTCTTTTCCAAGTGACACAAGGAAGAATCCAAGGGATTGTTTGGCAGTAACTCTAAGAAGTGGCATGGAATTGGAAGAGAGAAGAAATGAAAAGAAAGACACTGAGGAAGAAAAATATGCATCGGGGAATACTGGCGCAGGTAGCCTGAAAAGACTATATGTGAGAAGAGAGAATAAAGACAAACCATAACAAGTGCGTGGAAAGGAAAACCGCAGTGCTAAGAAGAGGTTAAGGCTTATGAACCTCAAGTTCCATACCTCAAAGGCTACATAAGGTGTGTTTAGAAGAGCACCGTAAATCTTCTTATTGATTTTTAAGAAGATAGAGACCAACAGATTCCTTCTCAAGACAAGACTCAAATGCCTTTATGCAAAATTTATGAAAGAGATATTACAAAAAGCAGAGACGTCAGAAGAATGACGAGTCTGACAAAGAACTCCACAGAGTGCACTATTCAGACTTTACCAAAGAGATGGTGATCCGGCATCTTCAATATAAGACTCTGAATCGCATACGCTTCATGTGGCAACAGGCGTGTGATTCGGAGCCAATACCAACCCGAGTTTCACGCAAGTAAAATAATTTAAGCTCAGGTCCACTTCACAGTTCCATGACCTGCAAATGGAAATGGTAATGACTGAATTTAACCCCGGTGCATTTTAAGATGTGTCGATCAAAGTGGGAAAATTCGTTTTCCTAGTGGACTCTGTAGTCATTGACATAAAGGAAGAAAAACAAGTCCCACTCTGAGCAAAGAAAGAATTTCTTCTGTAAATACAGCACTTTTTGATTTGATGTGAAGAAAGTATAAATTAAACCTCAGTGGTTGAGATGAAGTAGTGCACTTCAATCTCAATCACAATTTTGAAAAATCTTTTTAAAACACAAGCTGATGTTAATGCAGATCAGAAAGGCAAAATTTTCAAACTGCTCAAATAGAGATTGTTAATGTAATTTCAGTATTCAATTAATAATGAGGAATGGAGAAGAATTTTTTCAGTATCTTGAGCAACTTGAAGTTGAATTTATGGACCCCAACTTAGTTAGAATGCCCGTTGCGCATTTGGCAGTTAAAGAAAATAACATGCAAAACTAACATATGTGGAGTCACAAAGAAAAACATAAAGTTTAAGGTAATTCAAGGAATTCACTTCAACATTTAAAACAGGCCTTTGCAACCTAAGAATAGAAAACCAATATCATTGCAAATGACTGAATTAATTAAAGGAACAAGACAAATCAAGCAGACTTTAAAATATATGAGGTCTATAGAAGATCTGGAAGGAATCATTCCTGATCCTCCAAAGGTGGCCAAGACTATTATATAACGTTAAAACCTCATGAAACACCGAGAGGCCGTAAACCTAAAGAATGAAAGAAGTAGTGTGCAGCAAGTATTGAAATGGCTAAATGCGTGCTTCATCTACACCTGTATACCCTCAAGTGATTCAGCCATGGTTCCAAAGAAGCGGAGGATTCACCGTGATAAGAAATAAGAATGAATTGATTCCGCTATGAACTGTGACATGATGGAGAGGTGTATAGACTAGCGTAAAAAACTAAACACCGCTACTTTAAAAGATCATTATCTCTACCTTCATTGACCAAATGCCGGACAAAGTTAAAGACACTCCTATTATCAAGTTGATGGATATTCTTGTTACAAATTCAGTCTGCAATACCCTAGAGGATTAGGAGAAAATTGCATTTACATATCCTTATGACACCTTTGCTTTTAGAAGGATGCCTTAGACTATGTGGCTGCTCCCACCTTTAAAAAAGGTGTATGATGCTCCAAGCCTTCTGATCAGCGGAAGAGGTTGGTGAGATCTTTATGGACAGACTTTAGTGCTATGGATCCGCTTGAGCATTGTCTGTAAAATTTAGGAAATGCATTTCGTAAGGTCAAAATAAGAAAAAAATCTAGCTTGAATTAGAGAAATGCCATTTTATGGTACAGTAAGGTATTGTCTTGTAACACAAGATTTATGCCGGCTGGATCAAAGCAGACTAAGAAAAAGTCGTATACAGCAAAACTTTCGTGCCATCTATAACAAAGAAGGTGATAAGAAGTTTCCTGATACTGTTTTTAAGACATAAGATTCATAAAGGATCTCTCAAAAAATGCAGACCATTTGTGTAGAATCTATTGAAAAGATGCAAAATTTGATTTTGATGAATCATATCTGCATTTTTGGATGAGATTAACTTATTAGTGACAGCTCCCATCATGTTAACACCTGACTAGAACAATGAATTTGAGATTATGTGTGATGCCAATGATTATGCAATGGGAGCTATATTGGGAGAAAGAACTGAAAAGATATTCAAGGCCATCTATTATGCCAGCAAAACCTTTAATGAGGCACAAGAGAACTACTCCACCACGTAAAGCAGATGCTAAAATGGTGGCTTTGCTTCAGAGAAAATGAGTCTTATTGGGATCCCATGTTATGGGTCACACACGATCATGGGCGCAATAAAATATCTGTGTCAGGCAAAAGAAGGAGGCCAAACCAATATTTATCAAGGGTGGCTGTTGCTACAGAATTTGATCTTTGATCAAAAAGATAAGAAGGGTAGTGACGATGTGATAGCAGATCACTTGTTTAGATTGGAAATGAATGTCAGAAAGAAAAAGGTCGAAAGTAGTAGGAAAATTTTCCTCATGAGCACTGCTTGTTGTCGTGTCAAACACCTCGTATGTTGATATTGTCGTAAATTATTGAAGCTGAGTACCCACACTGAATTCAAATGCACATAGAGAAGAAAATTCAGAACCCCATTGCATTTTATTAGATGACCTACTACTCGATAAAGTAGTATTGGGCCTATAACAGTAAGGAGATGTGTTCCAGAAGAACAAGGTGGTATTGTGGAGAAAATGTCATGATCACCATATGGAGGATACTTGCAAGAGACAAGACAACCCTAAAAAAAAATTTCCTAATCGCTTTATCGCCTACTCTATTCAAAGATTGTTTGAATAGTAAACACGTGACTTCGTCATAGAATGGCAAATACAAGGTAAGAAATGAGATGCTCCTGCAAGGAATTTTGGTGTTGCGTATTTTGATGCCTGGGGGAATACTTCCATGTGGACCCTTCCCCTCCACTTCTGTCAAAATATATACATTCTCTGAATGGATTATGTATCCAAATGGGGTAAAGCATTTAGCTTGTCCAAAAATACATGCCATATAACAATGAAATGATAGCAAAGAAGTCTCTTGAGCAGATTTGGAGCACCCGTAACCATCATCACGATTTAGGGAAGCTATTTTTGTAAATAAAGTCTTTGGTAACAAGTTCGCAAAACCTACGAGCGTATATGGAATCCTCAAACACATATGATGATTGGCTTATCGTACCTTCGATCAAATTGGTGGTTGAAATTTCCATAGAGATAAAGAAAATTGAGAAAACAAGACATGCATAGAATTACTATAAAGCTAGATGATGCATCAGGGCTTATAGAATCGCATAAAACTCCTGTATCGAATGTCCCCATATAGAATTGTATTTGGAAAACCTTGTCATCTCCCTTTAGAACAGGAATACAATGCTATGTGGGCCATCAAGAAACTGAATTGTGACTTTCAAGTTGCAAAAGAAAAGAGACTACTCCAAATGAATGAACTGGAAGAATGAAAATAGTTTCCTACAATGCTGCACCCATAAAGAAAAGCACTAAGATGTGGCATGATAAAAAGATCCTAAGGAGAGAATTTAAGGCAAGAGAACAAGTTCTGGCAACCCCAAGCTCGCAAGCCATTTCCTTGTGGAAAATTGAATTAAGATGGATGGTCCCTACATAGTATAATCAAAGACACCCTTTGAGCAAGAACACCTAAAAGATGAATCCTAAAGTAACTGAAAGGAAAATGGCAAGATCAAGGCTCACTGGAGGGAAGTGATGGGGTCTTAAGTAGATCTAGATTTTAAAAAGGGAAAAGAGTTTTGCGAAAAGAAGACAATTTACAGAAAATGTCTGGCTAAGTACATTAAACTGAGCAGCTTCTTGGGAGGAAACCGCGTGGGTTAATTGATAGTTTGATTATTGACATTACTTTTATAAATTCTCAGGTTTAGTTTAAATTGTTAGAAGTGGATATTTATGTAATTTGATAATTTGATGAATTTTTTTTTTTTTTTTTGGAACAAGGCAGAAACTTGAATTGGAGGTCACTGTGAAAGGAATATCTCAACCAATTATGCAAAGAATAAATACAGTGGGTATTTCAATTCCATCAATCTTGCTTTTTGTTTGATTAACAACATTCAAAGTTTTCAGGAGTTTGATGCCAATTCTTTGAATAAATGCCTAAGCTATGAATATTTGATGAATGATGCTTTGATGAGATTTGCCGTTCAAGTACTTTGAAATTGAGGTCTCGATGTTTAATATGTGTTTTCAAGGCATGATCAAAGCTGGGAAGAATTCCAATTAACACATCGAGTGGGTCAATGGTTAAAAGTATGAAAATGTGAAATTTTTTTTGAGGCAGAACAAAAATCCTATCGCGACAAAATAAGTTTATGTCGCCGGATAATTATGAACTTCGTGTTTTACATTATGGCTGTCATACATGCTTTCTTTTGTCGCGACAAGTTCAACTAAAATGGAGTTTCGTAAGAGATCGTACTAACATATTTTCTCTATGTCACAACAAACAACAACGTGAAACCTTAGAATTTACGTCGCAAAGATTTACTCACGCGATAAAGAATTGTTTCATTTATGTCATAAAATCAGTGTTATTAATCAGTAAACAAAATTTATTCACAACAAAGAAGGGTCAGCAAATTCTTGGCTTATAAATAGAAAAGTTCAAGCCTAAGTGAGTCAGTTTACCCCATCATAATCAAACCTTTCACCCTCACCATCCTCTTACCTCCGCTTGAAACCCCGTGATCTCTAAACTAATCTCCAAGTGATAACTGAGCCCAACCCTGACTCCAAACCCAACGAAATCATGAGAGCATGCAAAGTTGGGAAGATCGGGATAGTTCAAACTGACTCAAGACAGGTAACAGCAAGTAGAGAGAGAAGCTGATGAATGTAAGATCCCGAGCATAAGGAAAATTTCAAATAAAAAGAGGAAATGAGGAAACAGATCAATAACAAAAGGTCGGGTAATCGGTCTCGACATGGCGTATATTGCTGGAGAATAAGTTACAACACAGACTTTACTGGGAGAGAGGTTTTAACAAGTGGGATTCTTCCAAGAGTTATTAGAAAGCAAGATAGATTCTTTTTTAGAGCAAGGTCTTGGTTCATATGGTTAAAGATTTCTCACGTTAACACATAGAACCAATAGACAAGATGGTTTATGTCGTAGGGAGATGGGTATCCTTCAACAGAGCAGCATAACCCAATATCCACCCTTCAGAGATAAGGATCACTAAATTCAAAAGACTGAAGTTTGGAAGCACTTAACTTCTTGAAGATTGTAGATTTGTCAGACTGATAGCAGGGAAGTGGAATGCCACCGTGAAGAACCCGTGATAATCCATCTCTGCAAATGACTAAGCAAGCAAAGACTTGGTTTTACTTCTTAAGTTCAGTCATTCTGCCCTCTAAACATTTATGCACAGTTAGAGAAAAGGAAGTAGTTTTGCTCTATGCCATCCTCAAGAGATACAAATTTAGTGGTGTTATCGAAACCTAATCCTGTTACTATAGAGGAGGATGGTTAAGGATTGTAATCCCACACCCAGGCTAATACTTGAGAGGCTTTCATGTGGGTTTTAAGCTTTTGCAATCCAAGGAGAATGGAAAATAAGAAGAAAATTGCCCTAAAACATCTCCCTGACACACTCACCGGAATCGGCTGGAAAAGGGGCCTAAAAACAACAGAAAGAGAAGCCAGTGGAAGCCGCTGAGAAAGAAGAAGAACCAACATAATATATAGCGAAGCATGCACTGGCTGTGAAACTCGAGTCCCACAAGGCAGAAGTAAGCCCAACAGATACCCTCCCCTGAGGTGAGACCAGTTCATCAAGAGCATGATGAAGGCTCTAAACCTCTAGGGAATAACTCTGCTGTCCTTGAAATGCTTAATGCCATGAGGCAAGGAATGGAAAAGAGGGACAACCAGCTGAAACTCCAATTGCAACTCAGAGATGAGTACATAGAGGCTGAGTTGAGAAAAAGTGGATTTAACTTAGGAAGAGCTTCAAAATAGAGATGAAGAATGGAGAAGTAGATGGGAACAAAGGGAACAAGAGCTCAGTGAATAACTAAAAGCAAGAGAAGATGCCTTCATCTTTGAGCAGCTAAAAAGAGAGAGTGAGCTATTCAAGATCATAAAGGAAAGGGAGGAGGATATGGAGAAGAACATGCACAGATGCCTGCATTCCCGTAAGGAGATCAAGCTTTAATTGAAAAAGGGACAAGTGAACTGAGGGCACCCCGACTATAAAGGAGAAGTGTTGACAGAAAGTTTATTATGATCAACAAAACCCATTAAGATGTATCGCTGAGTCAGAGGAACCCTTGAATTTATCAAGGTGAGACAAACAAGATATGGATAAAGTGTACCAGCCCTAACCATGGAGTGGTCTCAGACTGACGTATGGAGAAGGTAGTGAATCAAGACAGCCATAAGTCTGAATCCTCGAATTCTCACCTTCCAGCTGATAGCAACCAGGACCCGGCCAACCTACCCTCTTCCCATAGGCATGATAGAAACAGAAAATAGTTCGCCTTACTTTTCCATCTCCTCATCCTCTCTGTACTTAATGTCCAATCATTAAAATAGTAAATAAAATAAGAATTCTTTGCAAATTATGTGTTCATTTGTGTTCTTGATTGTTTGGTTTTGTTTTGCTTAATTTTCTTTTTTTCATGATGGATAATTACTTAGTTGAATAATTGAGAAGCTCATGTACTGGGACTAAAATTTGTTCAATGTCGCAAAGATGTTTGGTTGAAATGAATTGATGAATTGTAGTACTGTGTTGATTGTTTAAAGCTGAATGCATGATCAAAATGAACTTTGACTTGATTAAAAAACAACACAACAACAAATCTCAAAGCCAAACAAACCATTGATTGATGTATCGGGGTAGGATGAAATGAATGGAAATGGATTAATGTAAGATTTTTGAATAAATGTGCTGAACTTAGTATGAGCTGGTATATGAAGGTTTTTAATAAACTGGATGGAACATATGTACCTGAGACCTTGTGTAAACAGATTGATCATAAATTCCCGATAACTCTGCACATGGTCAACAGTAACTCCGGAAAGAATTGTGCCAAGATTAGGAACATCTTATGGGATCCATCACAGTAGACTCTCCAATGTCCTAGAACTTGTTAGATTATTAGTCAAGGCAAAATCCTAGGCAATACAACTAACAGGAAATGGTTTAGGCCATCCTTGGAAGTTTGGCGTTTCCTTCAAAAGCCTACCCTATGATATGCATGCTGCTTTTATACACTAGTTCCTTATTCAGCCTAACCAAATCTCATTATCAACCAGTAATAGAGAAACCTAATCCCTTCATACATCTAATCCTACAAGAAAGAACCTTATTTGCCCGTGATTGCAAGAAAAAAGACATCAATGACAGGGAGTAGAACAATTTGGGAATATCATCTGAGATATAAAAAAGGAGAAACGGGTCAGAGAAAGAAAAGTGCATTTAGATAACAAGAGATATGAAAACAGTTAAGTGGTTGCGGGAAGAAAGAAAAACACCAAGAGGAATTAGCTGGGTCTTGCAAATTCTTCCTTCCCTGAACACTAAGTCCTTAGTGGGTGTTCAACACCTAATAATTCTAATGCCAATCCTAAAGGAAAGGACACCCAAAGTTTATTAAGGGTGGAAAGCTTAAAAGACCAACACGTGCAACTATCTCCAAGAAACTTGATGAGAAATGGAAAATGACAAAGCTTCTAAAATAAGGAGGAAAAGTTATCTTCTGGGTGTGAACAATGAGAAGAGAAAAAGATACCAGACTGATGCACTAAACCTGTTGGGAAGGTTAGAAAATCACAATCAAGAGAAATCAAGGATATATCAAAAGGAAAAAGTGTAAGTTGTCAAGAATCTAAGTTAAATTGAGCCTAAAATGTCTAATTATCTACCTCATTACCCAAGCCACACATTACAAGCCTAAAAGACCTATTTGATTATGAAGGTGGTATTATGCCTACATTAATGGAGATTAATATGATAAATAAGCATATGAGACTTAAAAAATGAAAAAGAGTATGCCAATTGAGTATTATCCGAGAAGATGAACTGGTCTGCCAAAGAAAAAGAGTAAAGACCAGCACACACACAAACCAAGATTGAATGATTAAATTGTTACACACTATGAATTATTGGTTGGTTTAGTGAACTTAATTGAAAATCTTCCTAATTCTATATTGGAAACATGTTTAGAAGTAATTTTATTAACCGACTTATGTTCCGCCTAATTCAGGCTGAATAAAAAATGTCCTTAAAAATAAAAGCTTCAATTGCTCGAGGACAAAACAAAATTCTATTTTCTTTAAGCTAGTGGACAAGTAAAACTTTAAGTTTGGGGGAATTTGATGAGTGTAAAACTCATCTATTTTTAATCCATTTATCTGGCATGTTTTTAACAATTTTAGATCTATTTGTATGCCTAATTATGGAATATAATTCAACTTTTTGTTTTGTAAGAGTTAATTAAAAACATAGAGAATCCTAATAGAAAAAAAGCAAAAAGAGGAAAAAGCTGCTAGTCTATGTCGCGACACAATTTTTATATGTTGTGACACAAAATTCAAGCAGGACAAAGGAAATATGTTGCAACTAACAATTAAATGTTGCAACAAAGCTCAGACAGAACTCAAGGATGAAAAGAGCCTTTTAGGTCACGATCGTAAAGTTTTATGTCGCGATAGAACTTGAAGAAGATTTTGAAGAAAGTCGCGATAAATCTCGAATTATGTCGAAGCATACTTTATGTAAATGGTGAAGGAATTATGTTCACTTATGTCCTATGTTGCAACATAAAAGCCGGTTAACGGATGAACTCCACATGACAAAGTACAATTTCACGCGATAGTAGTTCACTGGAAGAGGTAACACAAGTAAGCTAAAAAGTGTTTTATGTTGCGACAAAGTTTCCAACATCAAGCTAACTTTATGAAGGATCATATCAGAACAAAGAAAATCATGTTGCAACATAACAAATGACTTCACAACTATGAGCAATTAGCCAATTCATTCGCACAAAGATTATTTCTATTGCTAAAAACATGAAGGAGGTGAATTCCTCGGTCGCTGGAGAAGAATTTGGCGTTAGATAACACAAAGAAGAATTGCGACAGAGAAGTTTATGTTATGACATATAAACAATCATTGAAGGCAGAATTTCGGTCGCGACATAGAAATTTTATGTCGTGACAATAAAAGCTATGGAAGAATGAAATTCGGTCATGACAGAAACTGAAGAAGAACTGAGATGAGCCAAGGCAACTGTGTCGTAACAAGGATTTCTATGTCGCAACTAATAGCTCAACAAGCAACTAAGAAAAAGAGAACAATCTCTGGCTGATCTGCTTTCTATTGCGCATTAAATAATCGAGGAATCAAAGAGATATTTGTCGCCAGCAGCAAAAATCGGTCAAATGGGCCAGTAGTAGATAGGATAAAAGAGGAAATGTTTAGTTTAGACAGAAAAATTATATAGTGATGTGGATCCAACTGTCAAGAACGAGATTTTGTAAGTCATGATTACAAAGGAAATCATGTTGGCACATAATTATAAGATCTTACTACACCACATTGGGCTGCGACAAGATCAAAGTATGTCGCTTATCGTAACTCAAGTAAAAGCTTAGAAGTAAAGTGGCGACAAAAGTTTAGAAGCTACAACAGAGGCCAACGACAAGGAATTAAAGCTATGTCGCGACATAATATTTTTATGTCGCGACAAAGCGACCACTCAGCTTTCAAATTACAAATCCTTACCACTAATGAAGTGCGGCCCAAAGATTGGAAAGTCTATAAATATTTATCTATGCACTGCAGTAAATTTTCGACTTTAGATTTCTTAGGGTAGTTGAAGACTCTTGTACATTTTTATTTTTATTTTATTTATTTTATTTTACCTCTTAGTAGATTTAGCTCGTGATAGTTTTATTTTTGTTAGTTTTCCTTAATTTTATGGATTTGTACAGATTAGCGTAAACTTCGAAATGGTATTTCTTTATAAAATCTTCTTTCATTTTATTATTTGATTTAAATGAATGTCGGATGGGCTTTTGAGTTCATTTATTTCAGTTTGTTTATGTACTTCAAGTGAATTTTCCTTACTTGAAGTTAGTCACCGATATGAGAAACCAGCTTTTAAAGTGTTGAGCTCACTAGAGTCTTAAGTATTAATGATAGTCATTTTTGTTGCATAAGGTGGAAGAAATCTTTAATTAGAATTCTAGAATTTATTTGATTAGTACGTTTAAAATTTACTGGTTCACATAGTATCGTGTACCTACGTGTTGTATTGTATCTCACTTGATTTCCAAGAGGCCCTCTGAAAGGACACAGAGATGGAGAATCTCGAGAGTGTAGTGCAAGCATTTCGTGGGTATGGTAGACTAATAATATAACTAATGAACTTTGAAGGATTACTTAGATAGATCACCAAATTTACTTATAAGTTGAGATAGGTTGAATGAAGTATCTGCTTAATCACCGTAGGTGTCTCTATCTTTTATGATGAATTGATTCTGATCATGTGTTTACTGAGATCTAATCAAGGAGATGGAAATTTACATAAGAAGTGTAGGATGAGGTGTCAATCAAATTGGAGAAGGCTTGCAATATTTTGTCTATGGGGGCAAGAATTCATTAGTCTTAAGATTTGAGTATGAAGTATTAAAAAGGAAAAATACTTAAAATCTTAGAAAGAGAGTTATATATTACAAGTAACTGATTAGAATCATGTCTTAGAAATGAATATGAACCTTTAATCCGTGAAAAGTATGGTTAAGGGAGAAATCCAAACTATACTACTTTGCATCTTTGAAAAATTCAGTTTTCTAATTGATAGTTGAGCTATGAATTGAAATGATACAGAAATTGATTATTATTATTTAAGCCATGCCCAGTTATGCTTCACTCAAATAATCTCAACCCCACTTATTAGTGTCTTACTTTATATTTAAGATTCTTCGCCATAATTATTTTAGTTTTCTTATCATCATACATTTTGATTTATCATCTGTCCTCGTGGGAACGATATCTGGACTTTAAATATCCACTTTTATTACTTGTACGACCTGTGCACTTGCAGTGATTTAGACCACAAATAAGTCATTTTCAAAAGAAAGAACAATTCCATCTTTTCATACACATGAGAAATGGTTTCAATAAGTTTTTGGCGCCGTTTCCAGGGATTAGTCAATAGTCCTTTGGTAATAGTGTGATAAATTTGTATATATCATTTGGTCTTAACAAGTAGATCTATATGTTTTTATCGAAGTGATTTGCAATGAATGTTCCATATGATCTCAAATCCCATAATCCAATAAAGTTTTCCCAGATGTGCACCCAGGAAGCCTTTTCGGCTTTTGAACCCAAAACTTTGTTCTCTAACGAAAAAAATCAAGAGAGACCCTTTTTCATTTTTTTTAGAACTCTAACACTCTTTGTTCTTCAATGAAAAAGTCGTTATAAAACTACAAAAGACTATTTTCATTTTTTAGAACTCCAAAACCCTTGTTCTCCAATGAAAAAGTCTTTAAAAAATTAAAATTGAGTATGGTTCTTACCAAAGGTTTGTCGAAGCTTTCCTTCTTTATATGTTGATTTTGGTCTCTCCCACTCTACTCGATCTTTTCACCCTCATTTACCAATGGAAGATCGTAAAGTAAATTCTTTCAACTTATTTGATGGACTTAAGATATTGCTTGAGAATATAGGTTGGGTCATGCTAGTTTATCTCTTTTTGCTAGGTGGCCAAAGTGCCAATCATTGCTTCGAGGACGTGCTTCTGAGATACTGATATTTTCTAAAGCTTAGAATGTTGACGAAAAACTCATTGACATTGTAGATAGGTACCTACAGTTATGAACATTGCATTAGTTGACCAAGGTGGCTCTAAGCCTACCTTAGGAAGTGTGCTTGCGTGTGTATGATGATATACTGCTTATATCAGGTACTACTATGGAGAAATTGATGAAACAGTGGCTAAAAGCCTACTATTTATTTCTAAATATATATATTGACTGTTGTGTGTTGGGGAAGAACTTGCATGCTTGAGAACTGTGGCTAAGAAGTCTGGTTTGCTTTAAAACTAAGATAGAGACATATGTTCTCTCTTCGCTGCGGCGAACAACAGTCTTCACCGTGGTGAACCCGAGACTGGTATTTGTATTTCAAACATTTTCCCTTCGTAGTGGCGAGCAACAGCCTTCGCCGTGGCGAAGGGCTTCTTCGTTGTGGCGAACCTGAGAATGGTTTTTTCATCCAACTTCCTGTTCATCGCAGCGAGCAATAGCCTTCGTCGTGGCTAACCTTTTCGCTGTGACGAACCCGAGGCTTCTCTTTCAACTTAGCTTGATTTTCTCCATTTACACCCGAGGAATAACCTGTCACTTGGTGTAATGATGCAACAAGTCCACCTTTAGAGAATTCAGTAGTGGCTTAATACCCAATTCTCCTTTTACTCCAATTCATCATAAGGGTTTATTTCAAGGATGATTAGAGATGCCTTCCAACTTGTTTAAAAAGTGTTTGGTGGGAAAATTATCCAATGGCTCAAAGGTCACCTTTTTTCACTGATGATGCGGCCTGATTTCAATCTTGGATGTGATCAAGAAGTCTTGAGGAATCATTAGAAAATCTTGGAAAAGTTTGTGTTTTTGAGGTGAAGTAGCCAAAGACCAACTTTGCTACCTCAAATCCTATTTTGAAACTGCAATCCATATTTATTTCTTCAATGTCCTTAATAATCTTAGGACCTATGTAGAGAGGGAACAAGAACACCCTTGGAGAAATGAATGTGTTGATGAATGTAATGGCTAAGAAGCCACTTTATCACTAAGTCATCCCATATTTCTCTAGTTTTAAAGTGGTCAAGGAACCCACCTTTGGAGAATTGATAACACAATAAGCCCATTCTTGGGGAAAAACCTTTATTTAGGATCAATAGAGGTCATAAAGGCTACTTTAACCTTCTAATCAAAGATTTGTATCCACTTCCCCAGGTTTAAAGTGGCTGCGTGGACCTACTTTGGTCATTCATAAAACAATTGAGGGTATAATAAGTATGACATCGAGAACACAAGATATTTAGTAAGGGCCAAGAATAGCCTACTTATCACCCAAAGTAACTACTAAGAATAGTTTCCCCAATACAAAATGGTCAATGAGACTTATTTTTTGCTTTATATTCTTCATTCCCTATTTTAGTTTTTCTGGTAGTATCCAAGAGTTTCCAAAGTAATAATGTGGAAAAAGATTTATGTACTTCCCATTGATGAACCCTTTGTGTGGCTCTCCTTCAAGGGGCTTGATAACAAAAGAGAAGAGCCTCTGAAGAGCCAAGTGAACTTGAACAATCCCTCCCACTTAAAAATAATCATTCCCTTTATTCCTCACATGAAAACACGCTGTTGACTCATCTCCAAACAGAGCCCTTCAGTGCACTCCCTTTTACCTCACTGTTCATGATAATCTCTTTCCACATCCTAACAACCTAGTTCCACTCATCACATCTTACTCCTGATTCTTGCACGTCCTCATTTATGTCAGATATTCCATGGTTGAACCACATCAACTTCTTATTAAATGTCATTTCCTAACCACATATTATGCAGTAAGGATCGCTACTCCTCGTAGAATCTCTTTGTAGTTCCTCCCCAGCAGGCTCATAAGGTCTTGATAAATTGTGCCAATCTTGGGATTGTCCTCTAGCATCTTCTCCGTAGATGTTTATCAACACCTTATTGTAAAGCTTTGCCTCGCCTATTTTGCCGCTTTGAGCATAAAAAAGGAGTAGATCTACCGAGTCAATGCCATAGTCCTTTGGCAAAATAAGTCATCTCATCCCTAATGAATTATGGTGCCCTGCTCATCAGAATGGATCGTGGAATTCCAAACCTATGAATGATCTGTTTTTGATGAATTAGATCACATCCTTCTACTTTACTTTCTTCAAGGGTGCCTCTACCTATTTGGTGAAGTAGTATATAGCAACTAAGATGAAGTTGTGTCCCTTTGATGAAGTTGGATAAATATTCCTAATTAAGTCCAAAGCCCATCCTCTAAAAGGCCAAAGGCCATAATTGAGTAGAGTTCCACGCCAGGATCCTCTTATATGCTAATTATTTTTTGACATTGATATAAACCTTTGAGTAATTACGCACCACTTCTGATGGCTGGCCGAAATAACCATGTCTCCTAATAAGCCATCACATTTTTTATCCCACTTGATAGTTCCATAGACCTTCATCAACTCTGTTTCATCACTTCCATACTGTCTAGAAGGATAGGGCATCTAAGCGGCAACTCATCAAACCCCTTTCTATACAATTCTCTCAACAGACTTTAAGGTCTCCATCAGTGCTTCACCACTGCCAGGGAATCCCAACGAAAGGTGATCTCAGAAAAACACCCCATGATCCAGAATCAGAAATTTTGCAAAATATTTTGTGGTATCTCATGCACTCCAGCCTTTCAGCATCTGATTCCCACAACAGGTGATCTTCATCAAACGGAGCAACAAGAGCTAATTTTCATCATCCCAGAAAGAAGCCATTATTCAACCCACCCATCGATCAGGCGCAAGATATTATCGTCACGAATAAGAACCCAATAACTTCAGGAAGCACAGCGGCGCAATTTACCATGAGTCAACATTATCCGCATATTCAATTCCCTGAGTATCGTCTTTCGGCATCAACAGAGAGTCTCAATAACAAAATCACCTTAGTTCGGTTCATCAAGATGTCCTGAATCATTGTAAAGCTCCTCTCACACTCCTGATCGGTCCACCTTAAGATCATCAGCACCGGCGCCGTCGAACAGGCGGAAGTCTATCTTTTGTTGAACAGACTCATCATCCGGCCCACAGACTTTTGTTACAGACACCAACTTTGATGAACTATGGCATCCTTCAGCCAGAACCTGATATCCATCTTTTTGGTTCCGATTTAATTAAAGACGATCGCACGCGGAAGATTCGGTCATTCGATCCGATTTGAAGAAAACATCGGCAACTATTAAAGCAATCATCGGTCATTCACTCCAGCGGATTGGCGGTCGTTACTTCGTTTCCTCATCCGCCAGTCGGAGAGGAATCCGCCGCGGGTTCCGATTCGATCAACAACATCACAAGAAGCATGGCGCCGCCCACTCACAATAGCACTTGTCGCGAACTATGACCATAATTTCAATATAATAACCCGCCCGAGCATCTTCAATGATTATTTTGCAACGCAATGAACCATGGACCTTCTATAACTTCAGATGAGAAACGTTCATCCTCTCACCAGCAACAAGCACCGTTAGGTTGAGCAACTTTTGATTTGACCAATGGTCCCATTAATAAAGTTCAGAATTGAACCCTTCCACTTCCAGGCTGATCGGTCATAATAACACCACCTCCCGCCGGATCCGATACGAACTCCTTCAGCGCTTTATTTGATTTCGAATCCGGAAGAACTTAAAGTTCTTTATTATTTTATGAGCCTATCAATAATGGCCTGGGCTTTTTGATCGACTTCCACTCTCTTGGGTGAACCAAACCCTAGAAAACTTCTAGCTTGAACTCTAAAAGACGATGGGATTGAGTTCGCCTGGATAAAGTCTCATCCTTCAAAACTTTTCCTAAATGATTCACATGTTCTACGGCCTCTTAGATTTAACCACAACATCTTCACTAAATCTCCATGTGGTGCCTATCATATCATGAAAGATGGCACCATAGCCCCTTTGTAAGATACACCCAAAGATTCTTCAAACCAAAAGGCATGACTGTACCATTCAAATGTTCCTAAGGAATCAGACATCCGAGCTTGCCTTATATATATATCATTAACATCTATTAAGATTTAGTTTATAGTTCAGAAACCATCCCATGAAGGACAATAATTCACACTTGTAGTGTAGAACTAACATGTCAACAATAGGCACACATACGTGCCTAGGAGTGACAATATTTAACCCTAAAGTCTACACAACCTCTAAGTTTCCCATTCTTTTCATCACAAAGGACAATATTTGGTTAACCACTAAAGCACATGTCTTTATAGTCTAATGAATTCCTACTTCCTTCAAAAGCCTTAATCTTCATTTTCACCTTAGCCTACCTCCTGAACATTCTCTCTTGGGTGGTTGCTTGTGAGAGGGGTGAAAATTGAGACTGGATAGTGTTAGTTGTTCCACCCAAGCTTCATTCAATCTTGCATTCCTCGTCAGATCAAGCAAAGCAAATCTTTAAATTCATGTAGTGTCATGATGATCCCTTCTTTCAAGTCAAGGCAACAAGGAACCCATGAGTAGGTAATCCCCGCTTGCTGTAAAGGCCGAGGTTCACTTCCTCCATGCGGTCTTGAACTTAAGGTCAAGGCGGTCTTCAAACTTACAACCTTTCTTCTTGAGAGTAATCGTCATCATCACCGATGATTAGCTTAAAATAACAGCCTATAAAGCACTCATTGTAGTAACCTTGGAAGTTTAGCCGCCTCATTTCGATTTCCATAGAACCTTGAGTCCATGTATGCTTTTCTTAGGATCCCATATTTATGTTAGTGAACTTGATACGAACACCCATCATAATACTTGGCTTCCATAGAGCTTAGAAATAAATCACAAAGGGTTACTTATCTACCGCACCACTTCCACTCACATATTTCCAAAACAAGAATTGATGAAGAAAGGGACGAAAAACACGCCATTTGTTTGCGAATCACCTCTCCTAACAAAATGTTGTAATTTGTAGTAGAGTCTATCATAAAAAAAGGCTGATAGTGTAGTTTTGCTGCCAATGGTGATATCTATAGGTAGTATCCCCAAGGTCTTGGATACTTCCCCAGTAAAGGCAGACACAACCACCTCTATTTCTATCCAATCATTAATGCTCCTTCCCAGAGCTTTCAACATTCTCAATGGCATTACATTTACCACTAATCCATTATCTACCAGTACCTTGGATACTAATTTGCCATTAAGATAGGCTTTTACTTACAAAGGCTTTATATGCCTTTTCATTTCCACAAAGGG